>PVJI01001864.1:0-162863 GCA_004026765.1 Micronycteris hirsuta
CCTACCGGTTGATCTTTCAGTTTTATGCGCAGTCCTGGTTTCCAATCTTCTCTACTCTGGAATACAACTGGGTGATCGCTCTGCTCCTTAGAAAATCGGCCCGATATCCCGCCAGTGGGCCGGAGAATAGCGATCACGCTTCTCCCTTCTCCGCCGCCATCTTTCTCCTCCTTTTTTTTTTTTTTTTTTTTTTTTTTTTAAATGAAAGTTGGTTTAAACACTTTCTGGCCTGCCAATCTATATTTATTGACCTTAGATTTTAGTCTTGAGACCTCTCAATGAAAGACAGCTTGAGATTGGTCAAGCTATCTGGATTATGTTCTGTGAAATAACTCCATGGGCCCCCTCGTTGGATGCCAATTCACAATGGTCAGGAAGGTACAGAGCAAACTGCAGAGTAATGGAGATTGGAGTTGGAACTAACTTACCTCTTTTTATACACAAGGAACCAATGTACATTGTCCAAAGTCACACAGTCGTTTACTGGCAGGGCTAGAACGTGAATGTAGGTTTCCTGTCCTTTCTGCACAATGCTGCACAGAGGTGCGGTTTCCATCAGAGAGAGACCCTGTTCAGTGCAGGAATTGTCACTGTGTCAGCAAAAACTATTTGCTGGTGACTTTTTGGCTTCTAATACATGGTGATACTATGCATGGATGGAGAATTATAGACACATTTTTTAATGCTGAGGTTTAGGGAATAGAATTTTATTGATTTCAATAAGCTATGAGCTATAGTTTTATTATGTCATCAATAAAGAAGAACATGGAACATTTTCCTCCTTCAGTTATGTCTGGAAAGGTCTTTATGTAGTTCTCATTCTTTAATGGTTATTTGGCTGCATTTAAAATTTTGTAATAATGGCTCTTTTCCCTTTGTACTTTGAAGATGTTATTAGATTATCTTATTCTGAGGTTACCATTGAGAACTCTGTTGTCAGTCTAATTAGTGCCCCTTTATAAATAATTGATTGTTTTACTCTGGCCTTTTCACTTTTTGTCTTTGGTTTCTTTTAATTTCACCAAGAAGGGTGATGTATAGATTTGGCTGTACTAAGTCTGTTTGGGACTCATTTGGGACTCCTGAAATTAAGATTTTCTCTTTTACCAAATTCATAGTTATTATCTCTTCCCATATTGCCTTCCTCCCATTTCCTCCATTTTTTCCTCCTAATTTCTTAAAAGATCGGGTCTTTCAAACATGTTGGATCTTTTCATTCTCTCTTCCATTCCCCTTAACCTCACTTTCATGGTTTGCATCTGTTTATTTATTTTGGTGTGATCCTTGATCACTGCTCAATGTCTGTTTTCCTCTTAACTGATTTCTCTTTATATTTCTAATCTGTGGCTCTACCTATGCACTATGGCATTCATATCCTAAAGTTCTATATATTACTTCAACAAATATGTTTGTCCTTTGTTTTGATGGTGTGTAGATCTCTTCCTAGTCCACTCTTTCCTGAGGGCGGAACACTTTGAGGATCCCAGCCTTGTGTGCTGAGGCTGTATGGTTTGCTAGGCACTGCGGAGCTGCTGTTTGCAAGGTCTGTCAAAAGTCACCTGCTTTGACTTGCATTAAATAGCACAAAAACTATAGTGGTCCTAGGTGTCGAAAGGCATAACATGTAGCATTAGTCTCCTGGGGAGCATAATGGTCCAGAAGTCAAACCCACTGGACGTGCATTGTGGCAGTTTCTGGCTGGGCGTGGGATCTGCAGACAATTTCCATGTCCTCAACACTATTAGGAATTTGTTACTAAAACACCCTGAACTGAGCTGTTCTTGGTTCTTGTTGCTGGTGGGTACATTCAGGTGCTGCTTTTAGGTATGTGCCAATGAGCAGAACCAGCCAATACTGATGTAGCAATGAGAAGGGAGTGATTACAAGGATGCAAACTTACCCTTTCCAAGTAGGTTGGCTGCCGTGAAGTCGGACCCCACAAGGCCGGCAGGCTCTGGGTTTGCTGCTGCCTGTTGGAGGGAGATGGGTGGTACTGGGAGTCCGTCCCTCATCTGTTCTCTAGCTTGTAGAAATCTTGTGGGGCTTCTTGCAAATTCTAGAGAATTTGGTTGTGTCTGCCTCAGGCAGAGAACTAACTTGGTTTGGAAAATTATTGTAAACAGAGGAAAATAATCCAGGGTTTCTGACACAAATATTCCACCTCATTTAGGTACTAAAACTCTAACAATGTGGGCTGAAAATGTCCCAAATGTCATTCTTTCCTAAGTTGTTCTTGTAACAATTTCGTTTTGTTCCAGATTCTGATTTTTTATTCTGTCCCCATGTTCATGGTGCCGGTACTGCCTTGGGCCCTGGGCTGGTGTCCGCTTGCTGACTTTCCAACGTAGACTCTTCCCAAGCCTTCTGGTCTGTGACCCGTCCTGCTTCAGTGCCCTTCACAGAGGACCCCTCGCCCTCAGAGCACCAAGCCCCGGCCCTCTCATTGGAGACCCAGCTGGCCTTGCATGTCTTTTATGTAACGATTTAAATGCAGAGATTCCACTAAACACTAAGATAGGTTAAATGTGAAACTGCGCAGTGTGGTGCCAAATCAGCTCAAAGCTGATTTTCAAAGGAACTGTCAAGAAATGGCTCCATGACTCAGCTCCCTCTCCCACTTCAAGAGTTGAGAGAGTAGAAGAGGGAGGGATTGTGGAGGTTTCTTTGGAGAGAACTGTTGCTGTGAATGCTCCTTTTTATATGAAGCCCAGTGAGACTGGCAGGCGCGGATGCGCTCAGAGAAATAGTGATGTGCTGGGCACTGCCTTTAGGAACCACTGTAGATGGGGTGTGACTCCAGCCTGGGAGATCCAGATGGGAAAGGCTCATTGCTGCCTTGAGATCAGCCTTCCTTCCCAGGGTTGTCAGGGCAAAGGCCATGCAAGTGTGTCTGTGGACCAGACGTGAGCCACGTGGGAGGGAGAACCAGCTTAGGGGTCCAATAGGCCTGCCTAAAAGGCAGAGGGACCAAAGCAGCAAGCGTAGGGAGGGGGCATTCAATGATTGGGGGCTAAGAATGAAGTCACAAGGGTGTGAAAAACTAGAATGATGTGACATGTAGGAGAGAGGTTCCCATGATGGAATTTTCATGGAATTCATGGGAGTTTCATGAGTGTGAGAAAGAGTTGGTGTAAATGTCTGCAGAGAACATGCTTAGACAAAGCCAGCTCAAGTGAGACCTTGCCTGTGACCTTCTACCCAATGTAACGGGAGCCCTGGAGGGCTTCCTGCTTCCCTGCTCTTTCACAGCTACTCACATGGTGGCTGCCAGTCTGGAGCCAGTCCAGGGGTCTGAGGAGAGAAAATGGGGTGTTAAACTGAGTGCACAATATCGACTAATGTGGAGGGCTGGATGGTCTAATTTCTCAAGTGCAACTGTGTGTGTGTGAGTTAAAGTGACCTTAGGACTGTCTGGTATCTAAAGGAGGACAAAAGTCATGGGTTTGCCTGCACCTTTATCCTGGGGACAACAGTAGAGAGAAATTCCCCAGAGACTTTAGAGTCAGAGGAGAAAGACAGCAAGGCATTCCACGGCCTTACAAAGGTTATAATGCTTATGGATTGCACATTACCTTTTACTTCAGCAACAATTTTTAAGAAAACAGGAAGCCATAATTGAGCATTGGATTCCTTGGGGCTCATGATGCTTGGTGACATGCAGCTGTTGTTGTGCAGGGCCCGATGCCGCTGTTGCTACACAGCACTGCCGCCGAAGGCGTGGCTTTCAAAGCATGCTCCCTGCCCGCGCCGCCTCAGCAGCACCTGGGAATGTGTGCGAAGTGTAGATGGCCAAGCCCTACCCAGAGCTGCTGAATCAGAATCTCGGGTTTGGGGCCCAGTAATCTGAGTTTCAGCAGGTTCTCCTGATGATTCTGAGGCAAGCTCCAGTTTCAGAACCAACTGTCATAGACGGTAGCTGAGTTTCTGGGCTCCAGTATTAAACAGCTTTGCTTGAATCTTGGCGCTGCCATTACAACTGTGTAACTTTGGATACATTCCTGAGTTTTCATCTTTTTGCTAATTTGGAAAATGAAGATAGTAACTTTACATTCTTCATTGAACTGGAGTCACTATCAAGATTTAAAATAATTGAAAAGCTCACTTGTGCTGTTTCTAGAAAATAAAGATTTATCTTATTGAATACTCATCTGAATGCTATGAACAGGGATTATTAGTTTGTAGGGTTGCCAGACATAGCAAGTAAAAGTAGAGGAAGCCCGGTTAAGTTTGCATTTCATATGAACAATTGTATGATGTTGCAAATGTACTTTACTAGTTATGCATGGGACATTTATGCTAAAAATTATTCGTTGTTTAACTAAACCTTGAATTTATCTAGATGTCCCATATTTTATTTGGTAACTCTGTTTCTAGATTTTAGATGAAAACTGAAGCTCAGGTAGTCTGAGTAAGTTGTCCAGAATCTCATGGTTAGTAAGTAATGTGATTGGGATAAGGTCCCAGGCATGTCCCATTTTCAGCACCAGATTCTTTCTACTTTTATACTGTCCCTCATACTTGGCAACGTTTGGACCAATGACTTTTTCTGGAAGGTCTAATTTCTTTCCTGGAGTTGTGGGAACATATGTAGGCAGAAAGAATTGGGTGCTCTCCTAATGACCAGAATGCTAACAAAATTCTTTTACCTTCCTTAAGTAAACATGGGGCAAACCCATAGATTACTATATAGAGTTTGTAGCAGTATTTAGCAAGTATGGTATTTATTAAGCTGTATTTTTTCTCTGTCTCTTCCTTTTGGAGATGTTCTTTAGATCTTACAGTTTCTAAAGAAATATATTTTGGATTATTCAAATGAACCGAGCATTGGTAAGTTGAGAAAATATTGATAAATGAAAAAAAAAATCTGTGTTCATGTTAACAGGATGGTTTGTACTGAATGTGATTTATCTTGCTCAGTCACAGAAATCAGATGGTTTTATTTTGATTTTAAAACGTACTTGGATCTTTTTTCTCCTAATTGAAAAACCAAAAACTTGCTGAGTCACTGCTGAAAATATTCATTTCTTTCCCCCTTTTGGCCTTTTTTGAGAAGATAAACTCAGGATGGTGAATTTTTGGGACAAGTGAAATATGCTGGGATAAATGAGATGAGAAGGTGGAAGAGATCTATAATGAGGATAGTAAAACTGTGTGCCACTGTGGCATTTCTAAATTACTTGGCAATCAAAATTTGACCACCTAATTAGAAATTCATTCGTTATCCAAAATGGCTGAGGCTGCATGGGTTGCTGCTTTTGTCAAAGTGTCAGGAGCAACCACAGCAAATGCCTCAGAAATGTTAATAGAACAGGGCTTGCTCCACGCCCGGGACGGTGCCAGTGCCGGGGCTGCTGGGTAAAAAGACGATTGAGCTAGATGAGACTTGACTCCTGCCCACTTCCAGCCATTTGTGGAGGCAGGATTCAGCAATGTGAAGTGCAGCGGAGAGCCGATAATTCAAGACATTGTACAGTCAGTACTAGGTTCTGTGGCTCAGACTGTAAACTTATTTTACAACTTCTTCAGGTGAATTTAAGCAATTACTAGCATCCTTAAGTACATATTGCTGCTACCTTAATTTATTAGAAAGCTCTTTGGTAGTCTCTGTCACCCAGTTTATAAATCATACAAGCACAGATTTAAGGAGATAGTTACCATTATTAAAAGAATTGAAAAAGATTTATAAGGCCAAATTGAGTATATGAATTTTAGGAATCTTGATTAAATGATCAACTCTTTATTTATGGTATTTATTAGTTTGTTTATGCTATAAATTTAAAAATACATATGGAAAATGAGATCAATTTAGAAATGTTCTTTTTTTTTCTAGGCTCATATTTTCTAGCATACAACATTTTCACCTCGGCCTTAGTTACTGAAGAGATCATCTTTCTCAGTCCATGTCTGATGCTGTCAATGGACACTCTGTCTCAGGCCATAATTACTCATTTAAATAACACTGACTTACTGTTAAAATTTATTCTCAGTGTATAGTTGTGATCTGTACAATGTAACCATGCATTGTGTTGCTTTCAAGTGATCTTTAAAAAATTTGTTTTCTAAAAACATGTAACCGAATTTCCGTAAACTTTATTATTCCTCCTTTTTAAACCAATTTTGCCAACTGAACTCTATTATATATTCCATATACTCTATTATATGACCCAGGGAATGTCAGGCTAATATAACGCATTAGAATTATGGCAAAGACTACACAATGATCAGCCAACGCTACATTTCTCATCCTGCGCTTCCCGGCCCCCTTTCAATGAGATGAAATCAGGAAGGAGCTCTGGCCAATGCAGCGTGAGAGGTAGTGATTGTGTCTTTTCCTAGTTCAGGTCAGGAAAATCCATGTGCAAGCTCCTAGTGCCATTGCTGATGAGCTGCACATTCCACATGGTGCAGTTACCAGGTGACGGAGCCTCTGTCGTCCTGGGTTCCTGAGCGGCCGTGTGATGCCAAGGTCCACCACCCTGTGAGGGTTGTGGTGTGAACAAGAAAACACAAGCTGTGTGAAGCCACCAGAAACTGTGGTGCTGATTAGTAACCACAGGATGACCTTGCCCACCCTTACTAATTATATGTGTTTAATGAACAAATAAGATAAAATAATAGATAGAATGTCCTATCATCTAGGCTGGAATATAAAGTCACTCTTTTTAGTAAGAAATAGTTCGAGAGTTTACCTCACCATATATTTGACATACGTTGTATGTCTCTCACTGAAACGGGGTGGCTGTTTCTTTAAGGTCATGTCTTCATAGAGCCCCAAGTTACCACCTTTTAAATCTGTAAATCTTTATTTATCACACTCCAATGCATTATTTTGATGCTGATACCATCTTCAGCATGCCCACTATTTTTCACATGGCAAAGACCATCAACAGCTGGTTTCCCTGTTGTCATTTAGGGCAGATTTCTTATAGAACTCTGAAAAATAATGGCTTTTATATTGCTGGCACAGGGACCCACAATTTTCTCAGGACATTTCTATAAACATTTACTGAGATTCACAAAGGCTCAGAATTTGATGGTTAAATGCCAGAATCTTGAGTAAAATAGATCTAGAGGCAGTTCTATGTGTATCAATGACCCAGTAGTATCAGATAATAGTCCCTGCACATAATGGCAGAGTCACGTTTCTCCTCAAAGTGTTTACCAATAACTCCCCCAGAGATGCCTCACACGTCCACACAGCAGGTTGTCGCCCGTGGGCCCCTTGCCACATCTGCCTTGCTCTCCTGCTCTTGCTTTAACTCTCTGTGGCCCATAAGCTGCTAGGAGGAGGGAGAAGGCCACCCCTGCCGTGGCCCAGAGTGTCCAACACCCTTAGTGCTGGTGTTTCAGAGATGAGAGGGCCTCCCCAGCTCTGAGGCACACTGTTGTTCAGGCCTTGAAGCAACTCTGCTTGTCTTGAAAGTCTCACAGAAAAATCTCTAAACAATATTCTGTGTTATAGCCCTGTTTCTTTAATAATAACAGTCAAACCCAGGAGGCTTGAAGAGAAATAGGCAGCATGCTATCATTTTTATTCTTCTCTGAAACATTTTCTGGCCTAATATCCCAATAGAAAAGACCTCCCTTCTTTAGTCATGAAACAAAGTTCGACATGCCTTCCTTCCACTAGACATGAACATCAGGGGGAACATGCGCATCAGCGTGTGCATGCTTGTGTGTGTGTGCATGTATGTGTTTGGAAGGTGGAAGTGTCAGTATTAGCAGAAGCTGTGCCCTGTTAAAACTGAAGCCTGCCCTGCACACGGTGTTACTCCTCTGTGACGTGCTTTTCATTCTGTAGAGGGTTGTAATCCTGTTAGAGAGACCAGGAGGCTTAAAAAAGGCTGATCTGAGTCTTTCAAACCAAACCAGATATGGAGTTTGTAGAAATCTGAAAAAGATTTACTTAACAAAAAGTCTTCAGTCAAAAGGGTACTCAGGCATCCATTAACAGATGAGCGGATGAACAAAGTGTGGTATATCCATACAATGGAATATTACTTGGCCTTAAGAAATAAAATTATGGTATATGTTACAAAGCAGATAAACTTGAAAACATCACGCCAAATGAAAGAAGCAAACACAAAAGGACACATATTGTGTAATTCCACTTCTATGAAGTACCTAAAATAGACAATTTCATAGAGACATACAGTAGAACTGACGTTACCGGGTGGGGCGGGGGCCGAGGGGAGGGGAAACAGAAAGTTTTTGTTAAATGGGCACAGAGTTCTGTTTGGGAAGATGAAGAAGTTCTGGAAATAGATAATGGTGATGACTGCACAGTGTTGTGAATGTAATTAATGCCACTGAATTATACACTTAAATATGCTCAAAATGGTACATTTTATGTTATATATGTTTTACCACAATTTAAAAAAATAAAAAATCTCTGAAGATTCTAAGAGCAGATACATTCTAATAGAAGGGAGAGAGGATTGAAGTATGCTGGTTAGATTTTTCTAGACTGGAAACTGCTTGAGAACAGGATTATTATCTTGTCACCGTAAATGCCACAGTGTCCATCGGAGTGTCTTCAACATTGCGAGACTCCGTGAACCCTACCTGAATTGAATTAGATGGTGGCCTACAGGATTTTTCAATTTAATTTGTTCTTGGAGGAGAGAAGCAGTACATTTCCTGATCAAATACAAGAAAATGCTTTTCAAGGCTTGTTGTCGCGGAGCAGTTCGTGTGTGCTCGCCAGCGTTTGCAGGCTAGCTGCTTGCAAGGCTTGGGGAAGAGCCAGGACAAGCAGTAGGAGAGAGGAGTGATGGGTCGAGGGTGAGTGATCAGAATTCAATCTGATGTGTGGCGCTGGCAAAGGGATGTTCAGAGGTTAATAGCACAAAGATATTGGCTTTGAAAAAGAACATTCTTTATTCTTTAGAAAGGACAAGGGAACAAACTTGATTGGAATTGATTGTACAGAATCTCTATTGTGCAAAAACGGGAGACAAGTGGAAAGCGCTTAAGATGGATAATATTCCTCTTTCACTGCAGGAAAATGCAAGTGACAAAAGCAGCCAATGTTTGCAGCAGCTGGACTTTTCTGAACATTTACCCAAAAAGACTTTTCTTGGATTCTTCCCTTTGACACAAATGATATCTCTACATGGAAAAACCCGTTTTTCTGGCAGGTTTTGACTCTGAGGGTAGTACAATGCAGCATCGAGTTTTGCAGTATGGACCATAACTTTATTTTATAAGTGAAATTTAATCAAATACTCAGTTTTATTTTAGATCATTTCTTACAGATAGTACATAAATACATTCTCACTCTATTAAAAACTCAACCAATGACTGAAGTATATAAGGTGAAAAGCATTTCCCCCTTATAGTTATTCCACTTCTTTTAACAGGAGGGTCCACTGGTAATGTTTGGACTGTTTTATTCCAGATGGTTCTCTTTTATTTGCATACATATGTGTCAATACATTACCTTTATTTGTATTAATTTTTTACATAAATTGGACTAAACAGCTTTCTCTAAAATCTGCTTTTTTGTTGGAGTTTTTAAAAGCAATGGAGTGACTGAAGAACCTGATGTAATCTACACACCTCAAAACCAATGTTTGTGTAATGAATAAATTGCCTGCGTTATTTAAATATTTAAAGGAACAAAACTCTTCAAGGTGATTTTCAAGCTATTTATGTGAAAGGTGTGGAATTTATGTGACCATAAAGTAATAGAAAAAATTCCACACACCACACATAAAAAAGTCTCACTGCGGGAAAGCCACATCTTGACCCTTACATACAGAGAGGGCAGGCAGCTTCCTTGCTTTTCTTTAACTGGTTGATACCTTAAGAAATTAATGCCTCTTGTGTATGTGTTAAATTTTGCATTTTCCTTTATCCTCTGTTCATTAAAGTGAGGAATCACAGCTAGTTGAATTAATTATCCAAACTAGAATATTCGTAATATTTAAGGCAGATATTTTGGAGGTCTAAAACCTGGAGAAAGTGAAATTAGCTACAAAATTCTCATTGAAGGCATAACCCTGACGCCTCACAGCTAGGCTGTGTGAGTGGTGTAATGGGTGAAGAAGGGGGAAGGGGCGTGGCCTTCTGCATTTCTTCCCACTTACTGTGTCACAGATTTAAAAAAACACTTCGTAAGCTTTCTAGACATTTGTTTTTCACTTGGGAGAATCCGGTGGTTTAGGTTGCTGCTTGTTTTGTTTGCACAAGGCGCTCTCTCTCAGCACTCGATCGGTAGACAGCCACACACAGGCTGCTGTGCTGCCCTTTGCACTGGGATGTCTTCCTCACCTTAAACAGTGGAGACTATCCCGGCCTCTCCACCTCCCTGCATCTCAGTCTTCCCAAGTTCAAAGGGCTTATGGGGGCTGGCTAGAGACTCAAATGGATTTGGGGCATTAACTCCTGTTGGAAGAATGCCATCTGCATTCTAGTTAAGGAATCCTCTGAGTCTTGCAAACCTAGGCAGTCAGCAGTCAATGAAGGTCAACTCTCTCACCTTTATTTTTCCTACTTCCTGATAGTTGTCAACTGATAGTGCCCCATTTTTTTAGACCAATGTTCACTGCTAATAATGATGTGTGTAGTTATTTTTAATTGCTTTACAGAACTTTTTAACCAATATTTACTAAATGCCTCCTTTTTGTAAAACACTCAGCATTTACTTTCAATTCTCTTTGACCAGAAAGAAATGCACTCTTCATACCCTTAGCTTTGGACTTGAGCAGAACCAGATCAGCAAAGGTATTTGGATGTGGCAGGAGATTGGGCATTTTATGGCTTTTTTTTTTTTTTGTCTGTTAGCTAAACTACCTATCATCAAGGGAGCTGACTCTTGATAAGCTGGTATGAAGCAGTCAAGGATTTAAGAGGCCAGAGTGAGAGGCAGATCGAGCAAACAAATAAGCCTGTTAATGGTCCATACATATGGAGTTTTACGGCTTCCAAAATGTATCCACTGGCTTTAATTTTTGTGAGCTACAGTTTAAAGGATGATAGTAAAACCAACTTGGATAGCAAGAGATGGAGACTTTATTAAATCAAGTAGGTTCTTAAATGTCTGAAAATGCAAATTACTATTGCATTTGTTAATGAGGTTGCTATTTTTGTAAACACACACTAGTACAGTCAATCTGTTTCATAGCACAAGGTGACTTTTATGTTATTGCTCCTGCTCTGGTTTATTTTCTCCTTTTTTTCACCTTCTGTTCAAACATTTCTTTTTTCCCTTTCTTCCCCTTCTGGTAGGATCCACTCATATACTGCAGCTGGGTTAGAAAACGTAGATCAGGAAATGCGCCTTGTTTTTCTGAACTGGTCATTTTGCCGGAGGTTTCAGAGATCTTTCAGCTGGATTCCTGGAGGTCAGTGCTGGCCACTTCACGTTTGGAAATGTGCAGGTGAATAGGAGCCCTGCTGTGAGGTTAGGAGACTTAGGTGTCAGAACCACACAGTCGCCAACCCGTTGGGTGAATTAACTAGGTGATCTGATCTTTCTGGGCTGCAGTCTTCTTAGTCTCTAAAACGGAGGCTCAGAGGAAAGTAAACTCGCATGAACCCTATGAAGGTCAATTTGCAATATCTGTCAAATATACATGCCTTTAGATCAGTCCCATTTTTGAGAATTCATCCTTCATATGTGAAAAGGCATATGTAAAAAGATATCCATTGATGCATTGTTTGTACAATTAGAAGTTTGGAAGCAACCCAATAGGAAATTGGTTAAATAGATCTTGGTGTATCTACACTATAGAATATTATACAGCTGTATGGAAGAAAGAAGAAACTTCTAATACCGATATGGAAAGATGTCCAAGATAGACTGTTAAATGAGAAAAGCGAGGTTTGGAAGAATGTGTACAGTGCGCAATCTTTTGTTTGAAAGAGAAGGGGGCAAGACTATGTATGGATATTTGATCTCATTTGCACAGAGAAACTTTGGGAGGAGGCACAAGCCAATTGGGAACCAAAACCATCACTTTCCTCATTCAGCCTCTATTATTAAATCACTAAATTTCCTTTCAATGTTGTGATTCATATTGTCCCCTAAGAAACTGATTTCCAAAATTGGTGCAGTATTGAAGGTGGCTGCTTGGCTTATATACCTTTTGTAGTGGGAGAGCTTACAAATGCCAAGTTCATTGGTCCACCGATGTTTCTAATGCTGGTTTCAATTAACATTTGTCAGAGCTAAAAATACAAATTTTATCGAGAGCTGAGGACTATTTTGACAGGATGAATTTCAACCTTGTGACTTTTTAGCATAGGAGACTGCATTTTTAATTGGAAAACCAATTACTTTAAAAACCATTCTGCTCCTGCCCTTTAACGTGATTTATATAAAAAGAGGCCCATATTTTTGGAAGGTTATAATGATCATTATGACTAGTGACTGGCAGAAAACCCAGGTGTCCCAGAGTAGATTGCATCTAACTTCAGAGGACTCCGAAGATTTTCTCAGAGCCTCAGGAGACTGTCGTTTAAAGGCCTGTTGTTAAAGTTGAGGAGTGGAAGTGACATCAAAAAGTAAAAAGAAAAGAAAAAAAAAAATAAAAAGAACTGGCAGTCAATAGGTTAAAAGAAAGAGATTAGGCATAGATAATTGAAAAAAAACCTTACATCAATTACATTTTATTCCTAAGTATTCACATTCTTTAGGTACTTTCTTTTTACTGTATTAAATCTGAGTATAGGAAAAAGTTATTAATTTTCAAAGTATTGTAGCATATATTTTGCATTTGCATCATAATACATTTGTTGGAATAGCATTTACAATTTACCATGGGCTCTCCAATACTTTCCTACTCCTTACATTATTTACTATTTTCTATGTGTGGCACATTGAACAAAGAAGATATTCTTTTTCCTCTCAATAGCATTTTTTCATTCAATTAATATTATTTGACATTTACTCACATATTTCAGGCATAAGTAGTTATTATATTTCTTATCACTCAACATTAAACCCAGTTGCGAATTCAAGAGAGTTTTTTGAAACTGGTGTCCATCTGTTAAACATAACATTAACTACATTTTTATGCTCATGAGCCTTTTCTTCATTCAGAGTCATTTTATTTTTTCTCTATAAATTGGCAAAGACTGACATTTTTATATTGGATAATGGGGTTGAAATTTCTAAAACTCAGGTATTAAATTTCCATTGTGGTTAGAGAAGTGATTGGAATGAAATTCTATTTATCCTGCCATTGATTCTGATGAAAACTTGGAGCCCTGGGGCCCCAGCTTTGGCTGAAAGAATACCCACCAACAGCCAGGTCTGAGCATGCCCAAGAACAGGTGAGGCAGCCTGCCACCAGGGCACTGGCATTTGAAGGAGTGAGGTGACTTCTGGGAGAGAACTCATCCTAAAGGGGAATTTGAATACTGCTGTCCATCAGCTCTGCTTCCACCCTCAGCTATGTGGACATGTGTATATCTGCATCTTTGATGTAGGTGAGGTTGATAAAAGTTGAGGAATAAAGTGGGGCACAGGCCACCGTGTAGCTCTGTACCTTGGTGTGTCTGTGGGAACTTATAAAAGTGCCTTGTAGAAACCACAGGCTTTGCATAATTAGGTGGCGCTGCCTGGTGGCCTCTGTGGTAGGACTAAAAGCTTAAGTAGTGATTATGGGGTAGTTTATAGGACTTCATGAAAAGACTCCCTGCTGTCTCTCAGAAATAAATGTGAATGGCCTGCATCAGCAGAAGACAGCTTAGTGCAAAACTAATTAAGATGGACTTATTGTCATGAAAAGAACATTTTTTAGTTGACATCCATTTCTTAGTGTGAATATAGGTTAGTCTGATTTACACTGACCTGAAAATTGGAAAGATTTCTGAATAGGAATCTCTTACTAACTGGGTTTGTTGAATGAGGTGACCTAATTAATGATAGCTTTAGTGCTAGGCCACCAAGTTTTAAACTGTTTATCTGTCATTTCCAGTGAAGAGTTGTAGTTCTTTCTCAGAGTAATTTCAGTGAAAGTAATAGTAAAATCCCAGGAAGCCTGAGCGGAATAATGTTGTTTCTGAGGGAACGTTTAGAGCTAAATTAAATTCACCAGACCTAGAGCATGCATGTTTCCACTGTGCAGAACTACAGTGAGCAGCCACTAAGGTCTTTAGCAAGAGACACGGAATATATATTACAAATACTATTAAAATATTTTATCAATTTTTAGAGATTGAAAGAACATAGGATCACTTATCATAGGCCTTTCTTGCTTTACAAGTAAGTTTATAGCTATTAAAAAAGGGCACCTAACTTTTATATTCATGGGAAAAAGTGTTCAGAGCTCCACATATTTGATGAATAAATGAATAGCTGTTGATCCCTGAGGGTCTCTTCCAACTTTATGAGAATTGGAATTGCAGGACGAGGCTTACCTTCGCTGGATTTCTTGTATGAAGCTGTGTTGGTTGATTTAGGCATTTCTGTGCTTGGAGCCAGGAGGCAGGCTAGATGAGAGTAAGATGCATTCCGGTGCCGTAGCTCTCGTGTTTTCTGAATGAACCCAACTTCTGTGCACTCCTAACCCCCAGGGTCCAGAGGCTCCTTGCTCCCTGGTCGGGAAGGGATTGGAATTTCGGGCAGTTCAGGTTCTTTTATTCATGTCCTACAATGGCTGGAACCCCCCCGCCCCCCCCCGGCCCAAGTCAATTCTAACTGTCTTTATGTATTTATTGAAAATTGTAGAAGTATGGAAGCTGAGAACTTATTGTCAACATTCAAAATACAAATTGGCCAAAGGTTGATTTATGAAGTCTCAGTCTTTCTACTCTTGAGACAACCTTTTTACCTCATTCATTTATTCCTCCTTTCAACAAATAATAATTTGTAGAAAATATTAATTAGCTTTTTGTCCCAGTGCGTACGCACACACACACATACACACACACCATAATTCTCCATGGAGATCTGCTCTCATGGAGCTTTCAGCCTAGCAAGTGAGATGATTGAGGACTTGATACCATTTATTTGCCATGTGGTCTCAGACAAGGTTGTACCTCAGTTTCCTCTAGAATACAATAGAGCTGGCGAATGTGTTAAATGAGATAAAATATGTGAAATCCTTAGAAATGTGCCTTCCACAGAAAAAGCACAACAAATGAGGACAGCTATGTGTATCATCCTTTTTCTGAATCTTTTGAGCCAAAACAATCTATAGGACAATAACATTATGAATAAACTTGAAGATAAATTAATTGGGAAATGTTACTAAGGCAGTCCCATTCTCCAACCTTCTTTCTGCAGAGAACTGCCCCTTTCTGTGTGCTGAAACATCATTTTAGTTGGGATGAGGGGGTGAGCAAGGGCCGACATCCAGGTCTTTCCTTTTGCCATGCTTCTTCAGTGACGCTGTCTCCACACCGCGGGGTTAAGGAATGCAGCTCCACTCACCTACATGGAAAGCCCTGCTCCTCTGGGATAGGCAGTGTCCTGAGCTGACTGATCTGGTGCACTGTTGCCACTGGCCTTTCTGGCGCCACCTGGCTGGAGCAAATCCATACATGCACCATAGCGTCAGCATGGAGAAGTACTTGGGGGAGAATGTGGCAGAATTGAGACAGAGCTTGTGGGGACACTCAGACTTTTGCAAAAGAATCTGAGGTATAAAATATTCATCTCACAATTGTTCCTGACTTTTCAAATGAAGTAGTCTTGAATTCAAAGAACAGGAAATTTGTGTGAGAGTTGGGAGAGCAAATGCTTACACCAATAAAAAGTGAAACAGCAAAACAAGTTAAGTCGATAAGAATATTCTGTTTATTTAACTAGTACTGTTGATTGAGTACTGTGTTAGGTATTAGCACATAGAGATAAAATATATTTTGTTCTGAAGAAGCTTGTGGTCTGCAGGGGAAGAGAGGTGTAAAGCAGCAGTCCAGTTCTTTGTATGGCGGCAGTATGCAGGTATTTAGCTGGTGACAATATCAGAGAGGTCACAGGAGAGCACAGAATAAAAGCCAAATAGGGAAGACATAATTACTATGCAGAGGACAGAGAGCTGGCAGTAAGCTTGATAGGCAGGGAAGGCCTGATGTAGGCCCTGAGGGATAAACGGTTCAGTTAGACAGGGGGGCATACCTCCCCGCTGGTCCCTTCAGCAGGATGAAGGAGGCAGAGCAGGCACTGGCAGAAGGAGGTCAGGTGGTTTGCAGAGGAAGCCCGACATGCAACTGAGAGAGCTGTTGGGTTAGGAGACCTGAGTTCCAGTCTCTGACCTGACATTAACTGCTCTGATGTTTGTGTTAGTCTTCTCACTTCCTTGGCCTCCCTTCCTTACCTGTAACATGGATGGGTTGGCTTACATGATCTGCAAATCTCTTCTCATGTCCCATCTGTGATTGTCCAGTTGTCTCATTTGGAATGCATAGATAACTCAAATGCTGAGAATTTGACTGAGGATCCTCAAAATTTGGAAAATACTGTTTCTTTTTCATACCAGAACAAGCAATGGGGTGAAATACACAATATCCTCTTAATGTTATTTTATTAAGTATTTCTTTGCATGAGGAAATTTCTTTCTGATCTCTTGCAAATGTTTTACTGGTATGTTCCTCCTACTTATTATGTATTTCAGAAGGGACTTTTCTCCCCCACATAGTACTTGCTCTTTCTTGTTTCCTGGGGAACAATCTGTCAATTATGCTTCTCCACAGACTTGGAGAAATACCTCTGACTGGTGGTTTTATGGATCTGTCGTTTTGGTGGAACTTTGTTGAGCTGGTCCACACTGTAACGCAAACACTCTTCTTTCGACTTCTCCACTCAAAGACTTTCTTTTTGAAAAGGTAATATGCCATATACCAAAGACCACTACGGCTGTGGGTTGGTTTGGCTACTCACACAATAATATATTGTGCTTGTGGTGATGGAACTGGAATCATAATTTCTGTAAAAGAATGAATTCTGTTCTTTCCTCTGAGCACTTTCCTTCGGTAGCATAAAAGTCTGTGTCCCCACAGAAACAAATAAATGGAAGGTCTGTCCGTTATACAACTATTCTGATCTTTGTAGATCATCAAAATGCTGAAAGCTTAAAGGCGGAAAATATTTTAGTAGTTTTTAGTTCCAGAACATCCTGAGTGGTTGCTTGCATGGATTAGATGCATGAAAAATGAGTAAAAATCTTCTTGTTTTGTGTGATAGTTATACAGTGAGCTACGTGACATTTCTTTCCGCATTTCAGGTGGAAGGACTAATTAATAAAAGGACTTTCATCCACCCAGGTTTTTTCCTTTCTCTCCTGTAGTTCTTCAAGTTAGGGAAGGGTGGCGCTGCTGCTCTATTCTCTCGTCCCTGTTGGAAGTAGCTTAGCTCAGGCCTTTCCCCTCCCTGGATCATTAACATTTGCAGCCAAGAGAGAAAGAAAAAAGTGCCATTCAACACTGTGACTCAGGATACAAGCCAGTGACTTCTAAAGGTCAGGGGAGGACCTAGCAGTGTCTTCCTGGCTCACGTGCCCAGTGTCCCATAAGGTTACCAGGTGCACTGGCTGGGTCCCTGTCACTTTTGCAGAGAAACATCGAATATTGGCCTCAGCTGAGGAGGCAGAGCTGATTGTAACAGACTGATGGTGTGATCTGGGGAGGCAAACCCGGGGCTTATTTCACTCATTTCAGAAATCTCTCCAACATTCCCCAAAGAACAAATCAGGTCTGGAAAAACATGAATTAACTCTTGAAGAGAAGCACAAGGAGAGCAGAGCTTTACAAGTGGGTGGAGTGGATAGGTTTCTGTATTCCAAAAACCTAGAGGTAGAGAAGCTATAGGCATTTTGCAAAGATCCAAAGACAGACTAGAGGTGAGTATGTGCGCCTCCAGGGGGAAACTAAGTGTGTCTTGGGTGGCCCAACCTAGAGAGCAGTTGCCCCTTTCTCCCCCTTTGAGGGCTCACTGTTGAATCTATTGGGTGCACAGGGTACTATGTATCTGGCTCCCTCTCCCTCTCCCTTCTGGGGCCTAAGGGAGGGAGTTCCTTCTTGTCCCGAGTCCTGCAGCTGTCATTCCAGCTCGGGTTCAGTGAAACCTGTCCATCAGCAGGACAGATAACCACGGCAGCAGCCTGGTCATCAGCCCTAGCGGCCCTGTTTCAATTCAGGTCACCTTTCTCAGTGATCTTTGGAGGGTCTCTGCTTTAGGACCGAGACAGACAGCGTTGGCTGGCTTCCACTTTGCATTAGCTTGTCTGCAGGATACCGCCCTTGTTTGTGTGGGTCTGAATGGAGGCAGTCAGGGCTGTTCTAGGGCTAAAATCATAAAAATTTATGACAGCTTTGAAGACAGAGCCTCCTGCTAGCTTTAAATCACAGGCACTGTTCTCTGCCTCGCTCTGTGGAGCTATAATAAAAAGGAGAAACACACAAAAGCAGGCTGGGAAGAGTGGGGGCTCCTGTGCGTGGGCGGGATCGTCTGGGGAGTGTTTCCAGGGAACTCTGGCAGGAGGCTTCTCCTTCATGAAGGATTTCCCTGGCGCTGCGCCCGCCGGGGCAGGATAACAGATGGGCTTCTCTCTGCTGCGGGACGGAAAATACCTTTTATCTTCGCCAGCGCCCTTCACGGCAGGCCCGCAAACAGCCGCGCCTCGCAGGCACCCCTTCTGCTCCGGGACGCAGTCCCACTGTCATGAGGCGTCCCATTTTTCTCTGTGAGAATAGGGAACGCGTTTTCACCATGTTCTGCTCTGTTCCCAGAGCTGTCAGCCCTGGAGACGGCCGCCATGTCCTTGTTCAGAGGCGCAGCTTCTGGAATGCTTGAGCGAAAAGCCAAAGGCATTTTCATTTTTAGAGACTGTCAGACATACCCATGGGCTTCCTGTTTACAATACGCTCCCGCTGCCCCCCAGCGTTCCCGGGGTGGCTGACCTGATTCTTTATCTTGAGGCCAAACCACACGTGGAGACCAGAATCTGCAGGGCGGGAGATTATAATTTGACAAGTTTATAGGTTGCCCTTGTCAGGGCCAGACTCTTTGCACATGTAGAATGGAGGTTAAGAAAAACCCAGCCACCGCCGAAATTCTACAAAGTAGCATGCACTTTGGCTTGCCAATGTGTAATTCTCTTGAGCTGTTTCATTTGTAACCTCATACACCGTTTACCAGAAAGTGTACACCAATCTAGAATTCTTCACTGAGCGCTCACCACCGTTGGGTGAGGATGTTTAAGTTCCTGATAGCAGAGGCGGGAAACGGAGACTTAGAAAGGTCAAAATCTGAAAAAGCCGAACCAAAGAGCAATTGGTTAGTGTGTTTCAGAAGATGCAGACTCTGTCCTGTGCTCTGCCCACCTTGTGAACCTGGAGGGAGCGTTGCTTCTGCTTCCCATTCGGTCCAGCAGCCTCCCGCGGGGTGGGCAGGGGCGTGGTGGGGGAGGGCGTCACTTTCAAGCCTTGGCAGCTCTAGATTCCAAGATGCTCCTGAGCAGATCCTAATGAGGAATTCAGGTCAAACCTGGTTGTTTTAGTGCAGAATTTGGGCTTATAAATGTCTTATATACACACCATTGTTAACTGCTATCTCTTTTTGAGTTACAATCCTATTACACCTCCCTTCTTTTCTTCCTCCTTTCCCTCTTTTTTTTCTCTACCTCTTGCTCCTTCTCTTCTTGCCCCCCCCCCCCCTTTTGGAGAATAAAAGACTATTTTCATGGATTCTAAAACCATCAAATAACCCATTTTTATTGTTATTTCTGAGGTAGATGTTATGGAGAACCTGGCCAAGCTGTTAGGCTGCATTCTCAAACTACCTGAGCACACGGGTCTTGTAATCTATGTGGAAAGCAGGTGATAAAAACAGCTTCCCAGTACAGCCATTTGTTATCAGTGACTTTATGTGCTTGCGCCTTTGTCAGTGTTGGGTAAACTGCTAAATGATCTGTGCTCTGCCTTCCTGAATGCTTCTCGGTGGCCAGGATGGTCTCACTCATTTTTATAAACTCTGTGGTGCCTAGAGGACACATTCGGATTTCAGCTAATTTAATTTATTCTTATAAAAAGTGTGTATGTGTCAGGCAGCTGGGGGAAATGACTCATGTACAACCTAGGGGGCAAAAGCTCCTCATTTATGGATTCCTAGTTGCTAAACTATTGATTGGAAAAACTAATCCTGCTGGATAGTTATAAACTAGATGTAGAATTGGGTCCAGGGAATAAATCCAAGATTCTTTTATTTCCACAATGCTGCCTGGCATATTTGAAGAGCTCTTGAAAACTCTTGGAAACCTACTAGCCTGTGAAAGGAAATGTCCAGAAAAAATGTTTTCAACATTTAAAACTTCTTAACTCTCATAAAACCTGAGTAGAAAATAATGTGTTTAGTACAGAAATATTCACTGGCACTGTGATAACGAAAAAGTAATAAAGTTTTTTTTTTTTTTTTTTAGAGAAACAGAAATAAGGTTCAGCTTTTGTAAGGCATTGTCCTTCGTATGGAGTCTTTTGAAGAAGTGGGAGAGTTCTTTCATTTTAACTTCTCCAGGGAGCAAGATACTGAGGACTATAAAGAGAGGTCCAGTGATTCATTAACTGTCATGATTGTACTAGTAGAACATGTTTCGTCCTTAGCAGCAGATTCCTTTCCAGGAAGAGCTATGTTGGTTGAGTGAATAAACTGATAAACAGCAGGAGCAGGGGTGTAAGGTGTCAAAGGGCATGCTCAGGAGGTCAAAGGGCGTGCTCTAGGGAGATTTTGGTCAGATTACTTTCAGAGGATGTAGGTTTAGGTAGCTTCAGGGATTTTGTTTTGCTGACTGAAATTTGCAAGCTGGGTGCAAGAATTGTCGGTTATGACAATAGGGAGAATTTTAGAAGAATAAAAGAGAGAAGGGTGATGAAGTGTTTGATGCCTAGAGCAGGCTCGAAGGAGAAGGAAAGCATTGTCTCAGGAGGATTTTTTAATATGAAATTTTATTGTTTGTTCTAATTTTCTTTTCTACCATGCCTTTCCTCTCCCTTTTACTCCTTAGTCTTTGGTAAAATACTCATTATGATGCTCACTAATGAAACTGGGTTAGTGTGTGTGTGTGTGTGTGTTTTGGTTGGGAATGTGAGAAAGACTGCATATTACCCTGTGTGATGGGGAGGGCTGTGAATTAAGACTGCTTGTGGAAGATGAGCTGTGTCTCTATATTCAAGGGAATCAACTCTCTTAATCCCCTGACATATGTCAGAGATCAGGAGAAAATCAACTTGGGTCTATGTAATAGACTTATCATTAGCTACTATTGGATTCTAGTGAGCATCCATTACATGAACCCTACAGAATATTCTTAATTTATCTAAACTTTTGTAGAGAAGATGTTGTAAGCTGAATAATGTCCTCCAAAGACATCGGGCCCTAAACTCTAGATCTGTAAATGTTATTGTATATGGGAAAAATGTCCTTGCAGATGTGATTACATTGAAAGTCTTGAGGTGGGGAGTTGTCCTGGATTGCCCAGGTGGGTCCAAAATGCCATCGCATGCATCCTTGTAAGAGGGAGGCAGAGAGAGATGCCATCATATGCTACATAACAATGTTTCAGTCAGTGACAGATGGCACATACCACAGAGGTCCCATAAGATTGAAATTGAGCTGAAAGCTTCCTATTGCCTGGTGACATGGTAGCTGCGGTAACCCCTTAGCACGATGCATCGCTCACGTGTCTGTGGTGATGCTGGTGTAAGCAGACCTGCTGCACTGGCAGTTGTATGAAAGTACAGCGCACACAGTTATATATAGAACATAATACTTGGCAATGATAATAAGTGACTATGTTACTAGTTCATGTATTTACTATACCATACTTTATCATTATTTTACAGTGTACTTTTTCTACTTATTAAAAAAAGTTTGCTATAAAACTGTATGGCGTATTGCCCCAGCAGCAGCCTCATCATCCCCTGCTTACTGTGTCTCTTTATTGGACCATTTTCTCTTGGACTTGATTTACTCTTGTGTTGTTTTGTGTAGTAGCATGCTGTCCAGGCTTGTAACCTCGAAGCAACAGGCTGTATCATCTAAATCTGTGTAAATACATTCTGTGATGTTTTCATAATGGTCAAATTGCCTAATGACACATTTCTCAGAAAGTTCTCATCGTTAAGTGGCACATGACTACACTGCACAAAGACTGATGAGGTGTTATGAAGACAAGGCAGAGAGAGTTGAAGATGCTGCCTTTGAAGATTGGAACGACGTGGCCATAGCCGAGGAATGCCAGTAGT
This sequence comes from Micronycteris hirsuta, assembly GCA_004026765.1. Classification (NCBI taxonomy): domain Eukaryota; kingdom Metazoa; phylum Chordata; class Mammalia; order Chiroptera; family Phyllostomidae; genus Micronycteris; species Micronycteris hirsuta. Next base: position 22,192 of record PVJI01001864.1, read on the forward strand.
CACATAAACTGGGACAGGGAAGGAGTGGGTTCTCCCCCAGAGCCTCCAGAAAAAGTCCAGTCCTGCTGACATCTTAATTTTGGCCCGATTGCTGACTTCTGACCTCCAAAACTGTGAAAGAATAAATTTCTGTTGTTTTAAGCCACTAAGTTTGTGGTAATTGTCACTGCAGCCAGACCTTTGTATTTTTATGGTTGGCCTGAGTTTAGTAGTTTTTTTTGACAATTTTTACATCTAAATAATACACAAATCAGAATGATGTCTATAATATTAATTATAAAGATTCAAACATAGACTATCCTGCCAACGAACCCAAGCTAATTGCACACGGCTTAGTTCAGGGCAAACATTTGAAATAATTAGTATTAGTAGGAAGTGGCTCTCTTGTGGAACCTAAAATAAAGGAAGTGGCAAGAGAGAAAGAATAAAGGCTGATTGAAGGAAAGACTATATTACCTAGCCATTTGATACTTAAAAAGTATAGTAGGTATCTAATAACTATTCTCATTTTGGGAAAATGTTTTTCAGAACTCTTGGTAGGAAGAGGCATAATTAAAATAAATGCTTAATCTACAGTCAGATTTAGTTCAGGTCAAAATCACATTTTTATAAATATATATATAGATCACCTATGATGAATCTGATGTTCTGCTAGGCATGAAGAGTACAAGATAGGGAACACAGGGTTCTACTTTTCAACAATTAAGAGTGTCATATATGTTGCCAATGATAAGTTCTAGAGTCCGTGAGAAAGGTGAAATAACACATAGGGTCAAAATGCCCTTGAGAATTCCATAGGAAGGCACATATTATTACTCAATCCAGCACCACATGTTATTCTTCCAGCATTGAATCAGGCAACTATTTCTCTAGTGAAACACTTAAAGAAATGTTTGTTTTAAGATCAGGAACAAGACAAGGATGTCTACTTTCACCACTTCTATTCAACATAGTATTGGAAGTCCTAGACAACTACATGCAAAAAAATGAAACTCAATCACCAACTTACACCATACACAAAAATAAATTCAAGGTGGATAAAAGACTTAAATATAAGCTGTAACACCATAAAAGTCCTTGAGGAAAACATAAGCAGGAAAATCCCAGACAATCCATGCATCAATATTTTCACTGATATGTCCCCTAGAGCAAGGGACGTAAAGGGAAGAATAAACAAATGTGACTTCATCAAATAAAAAGCTTCTGCATGGCTAAAGAAAACAGCATTAAAATGAAAAGAGAGCCAACTATACAGGAAAACGTATTTGCCAATGATACCTCAGACAAGGGTTTGATCTCAAAATATATAAAGATCCTACACAACTCCACTCCAGGAAGACAAAAAACGCAATTAAAAAATAGGCAAAACACCTGAACAGACACTTCTCCAAGAAGGACATACAGAGGGCCCAGAGATATATAAAAGGATGCTCAGTATCATTAGCCATCAGAGAGATGCAAATTAAAACCACAATGAGACAATACTTCACACCAATCAGAATGGTCATAATAAACAAATAATTAAACAATAAGTGCTAGCAAGGTTGTGGAGAAAAGGGAACCCTAGTGCACTGTTAGTGGGAATACAGACTGGTATAGCCTCTGTGGAAAACAGTATAGAATTTCCTTAAGAAATTAAAAACGGAACTGCCTTTTGCCTGGCAATTCCACTACTGGGGTTATACCCTAAGAATCCTGAAACACCGGTCCAAAAGAACATATGCACCCCAATGTTCGTAGCAGCACAATTTTGCATAGCCGAGTGTTGGAAGCAACCTAAATGCCCATCAGTACATGAGTGGATCAAAAAACTATGATACATTTACACAATGGAATACTACGCAGTAGAAGGAAAGAAGGAGCTCCTACCCTTCGTGACAGCATAGATGGAACTGGAAAGTATTATGCTAAGTGAAGTAAGCCAGGTGGTTAGGGACAAATACCATATGATCTCACCTATAAGTAGAACCTAATTAACAAAACAAACTGGCAAGCAAAATATAGCCAGAGACATTGAAATTGACAACAAACTGACAGTAACCAGAAGGGAAGTGAGAGGGGAATAACATGGGAATGAAGGGAAAGGGACGTAAATGAACATGAATGAGGAACCCACGAACAGAGCCAAAGAGGGTGGGATTGAGGATGGGAGGTGGGTGTGGGGAAAGTGCTGGTGGGAAAATGGAGACAATCGTATTCGAACATCAATAAAAGTAAAGAAGAAAAGAAAAAAAAGAAATGTTTGGTTTACACATTGGAACCATATCATAAAATGATACTTTCTAACACGGGTGGTCATAGCTGATGAGAGTTGCAGAAATGGAGACAGACTGGGAAAAGTGTAACATGTTCTGTGTTACATTTACTTCTCGGATATGCCCACTGTGTGGGCGATGGCTGGGATCTCCCTGCTGTACAGAAATCATGGTCTGTCTCTCCACTGTTTGACCAGGGTGTTTAATGGATCTCAGTTCAGTGCTCTGTGGTGAGATGACACGTTTTGCCATTTTATTTGTTTATTCCTTTAACATTAATGAACAGGTAGTAGAGTAGAAAGCATTACTGAGGAAGTGAAAATGGGTAAGGTGGGATTTCTGGTCCCAAGGAGGCTACTGTCTACTGGGGAAATAAAACATGAGCACATTCTTGTTTATAACATATTTAGAAGGTGAACATGGTCAACAGAGTTCAGAAAAGGGAGATTACTTCTGATGGAGATGTAGGAGAGACTTCATGGGGCAAGTGGTGTTTTAGCTGGGTCAAATCTCAGAGGGAGGAGTTGAGGCTGTGTAAAAAAGTGGGAAATAACTTTCTAGACAGAGATGAAGTATGACGAAGGCAGAATGCATGTAAATCTTCAGTCAGTGAATGAGAGTGATCCTTGAGGGATAGGGAGCCACGTAGGTGGTCCCTACAGTCTTCTCAGATCATTGCCTGGAGAGTTTCCAGGTTGTAGTGCAGAGAGAGGTACCCAGGCTGAGCCTGGCGGTCTCCTCGAGGTAAGGAGATGGAGCTGTGAGTTCAGAGAGGCCGAGAGGGGTAGATTTTCAGGGAAAGTGCTAGAAAAAAGGGAGCTGCACAGAAAGAAGTCTCTGGAGCGCTGCAGAAATTATCTTTAAATATATAGTGGTGTCTTGACCTGCACATGTGTGGAAGGGAGCTGTCACGGCCAGGAGAGAACCACCCTAAGGGGTCAGAGGGAACAGCACTGGGAGCTCACATCAGGGCAGGGGACAGGCCTACTCTCAACAGCCCTCCTGGGACACCTCGTAAAACCCTGGGCTTTGGATCAAATACTCTGAAGGACCTTGTCCAAGTAATGGGGCAAAAATAACTTTAGGTCACACGTTGCTGTGATTTGCCAAACAAAGATTCAATGTAAGATCTAAAAGGATCATAGTGTTATGAAGAAACTCAGTTGTGTCCCAGAATAAAGCTCAAGAACATTTGTAGAAATACGTAGATATTCAGCCCTGATCAAGGTAAAGTTGTCATCTTGTTCTCTGTATCTCCTCCTTCTCCGTCTGCCTCAGAATGGTTCTAGCTTCAAGGCCCAGTGGGCGCCTGACCCAAGGGAACTTTAGACTGAAGCAAAGGACTTCCTTTTAGAAGTGATGTCAGAGACTGTATTCGTGGTAGACACATTTCCTGATTAATTAAAATGGACAAATGTGCTCTTCCCTTGTTCTTGGCTCTTGCTGCTCTGCAGAATTTTGTGAGAAGTTGACCCACAGAGGGGGTATACTCTGATAATGTTCCAGAAAATGAACATTTAACGTGGTGATTTATTGGTACCAGGGGATGGAGGATGATCTGGACAGGGTTCTCATTTCCTTTCATTATTCCAACTTCACAAGCATGCAGACCATCTGTCTTCACAAGAAAAAATGTAGAAGCCTGAACAATTATGAAGTAATGAAGATCTTGTAAAGAAGTGATCAGTAAAACACAGGAGAGGCAGCATTTGTAACACCGGAATGAATATGAATCAGCAAAGCCTGCAGATGTGTGCTCTTCAGTCCCAAGAATGCTACTTAGCTCATTTCCAGACTTGTTGGCAATTCATTTCAAAAGTATTGTGGAAGAGAGAGCAGTTTGAGATATTTTTATGGCGAATGGTTCTTGGCAGGTAGGTTCTAATACATCTAACCGTCCTGATGATGTAAGCACATGAACAGATACTGAGCTAAAGAGACAGGAGGACGTACGGAATGGTGGTCAGAGCACAGATGAGCGGTACGCCCCTCTGACTTTGCATCCCTGTGCTGTCGATTTTCAGCTGTGTGATCTTGGCCAATTCACTGAATCTTGCTGAGGCACAGTTTTCTTCTCTGTAACATAAAGACAGTGGTATCTAACTCAGAGAATTGTTATAAAGATTCAGTGAGGTACTGGAAATAAAGCATGTAGCTGGAGCCCTTTATATCACTGGATAATAATTATTAAAGGAGAAATCATATAAGTCCTCATTTATGATATTTTTGGATGAAATTACAATCATAAGAGATAAATGGCTTCAAATAGTCACACATAATTTTACTGACATTGCACATTCAAATTCTTTGGGTACCTGGCTTTGTTACATACACCCTTATAGACAAACTAGAAGGGGTAAAACTGATGAAAGTGCTTTTCTTAAATCTTTTTTGCTTTGATTTAAAAATTTGATCTTAAATCACGTCCCATTGTGGTGTAGAGCAGGTGCGTGGCCCGTGTGTGTAGTGCAGTGGAGGTGTGGGACCTGAGAGATGCTTCTCAGGGCCTGCCATCCAGGAGACTCTGGCACGGGGGTAAGACAGCGCTTCACTGCAGATGCCAGATCTAACCTAGGTGAGACTAGTAAGTGATCGAATGGGATTTCCACCTAACAAACATCTGGACTACTGCCCTGTGAAGAGACAGACAGCAGCGTCGTGATGGCCAGAGGGAAGGGGGAGTTGGGGCTGGGCAGAGGTGGGCCAAGAGGGGAGGAATGGGGATATCTGTAATTGTGTCAACAATAAAAACAAAGTTAAAAGAAAAGTAAAAAAGATTCAGAATCCACACTTTTATGAGCAAAATACTGAAAAACAAACAAACAAACTGATCACAAGACTTGACATGAGGGGTGGCAGATAAAACATCAGTTTTAAATGTCCTGTGGCATATCTAAGTTTGATATGATGGAGTTCCAATGTGATTTTTGGAAGCTGGTGTAAAAACTCCTAAAATTTAGGCTAATTAATTATTTGATGTTCCTAGTTATACTTTCTTTCTTGTCGAATATGAAATGACATATCTGGAAGTTGAGGAAAAGTGATTCTTTCACCTCTTCATATTTGTAGTTTAAAAAGGTTCCCATGTGCTTGCCTTAGAATGGAATCAAAAGCAACCACTTGGCACCTTACTCCCACCACTTTGCCTTGGCTGGGAAAGACTTCTGAGGAGAGCAATGAGATTATGTGGGTCAGGTTGCTAACAGAAGGCTGATAATTTCTTGAAGAGAGACATATTTACTGTGCCAAGAACCAAAAAGTGGAAGTGTCCAGGAGGGAGGGTAGATTAGCAGACCTGCGGCCAAGGACGAGAGCTTTGGGAGTCTGTGAACCAGCAAACAGACTAGGTGGTCACAGGACAGGTGTGACCAGGTGGAATCTGTCAGCTCTTTTTAAAATATATATTTTATTGATTATGCTATTACAGTTGTCCCATTTTTTCTCCCCTTTATTTCCCACTGCCCTATACCCTCTTCCCTCCATCATTCCCCCTGCCCCTCCTTAGTTCACGTCCATGGGTCATACACACAAATTCTTTGGCTTCTCCATTTCCTATACTATTCTTAATCTCCCCCTGTCTATTTTCTACCTACAATTTTTGCTTCTTATTCCCTGTACATTTCTCTCCATTCTTTTCCCTCCCTCTCCCCACTGATAACCCTCCATGTGATCTCCATTTCTGTGATTCTGTTCCTGTTCTAGTTGTTTGCTTAGTTTTTGTTTTTTTTAGGTTCAGTTGTTGATAGTTGTGAGTTTCTTGTCATTTTACTATTCATATTTTTGATCTTCTTTTTCTTAGATAAGTCCCGTTGTCAGCTCTTTAGTGATCATTTTGTTAGAAAAAACCGGGGAGGATAGTGTATCTAGGAGTTTAAGGGCCAGAGACAGTTCGTCAGAGGGGTTCTGGGAGAGCAGTGCAGAACAGCAGGTGTCTGTTCTGAAAGCAGGGTCTGTTCATTCTCTGCTTCTGTTTTCTGCTTCCTACTGGCCTGGTGGCTCTGGGCCCTCAGCTGTTAACTGTGGCCAGAAATGGCTGAGGGTCTTCAGGAGAATTTCACCCCTTTGTCAGGATGGGGGTGGTGGGGGGCAGAGCCACATCACTGCTGCCGCTGAGAATACTGGAATTTGTTAGTGACTCCTCCTTTGAGCCAGGCTCAGGTATAAGAGTTCATGGTTCAGTTGCATGTACTTGTATCTAACTTGAAACCAGTTGGCCATAGTTTAGTTATGGATTTTGGTGTATGCATGGAGGAGTGGGAAGTTAACATGTTTGTTTTGAGTTATAATTTTTATTCTAAATCCTATCTTTTCTGCTTATTGTTGTTTAGGACATCAACATTTCAGTTTCACAAATGTCACTCATGTTTTCCTCTGACTGTTACTGATTAAAACCTCATCATTTTCCCCCCTCTAATTTCTGAGGATTTTAGATGTGAGACAAGGTATATGACATCTTAATCCAATCAGTCATAGCTACCTAAAATTGTTTTATTTGGAAACAAGGCCTAGGACCTTGTTCAGACATCAAATTGTAGAAATCATAGAAAGAATTTTAGTACATCCTTTACCTAGATTTACCTGTTGTTAACCTTTTAATCCATTTTGACACATTTGCTTTGTCATATATTATCATTTGCTCTGTCATATATTATTTTTTGTAACCATTTGAAAGTTGCATATAGTATATCTGTTTACCCCTAAATATTTCAGTGTTTATTTCATAAGAATAAGACTAATTTCTTTCATAAATCATGGTACAATGATCAACTTTAGTAAATTTGGCAGTGGCGTATTTTTTTTACCAAATTTACCTTCCTACAGTCAATTTTGCCAATTTCCAGGGCCTCTCACTGTGTTTGTGTACGTTTGAGCACTTCCCCCTGAACTACAGGACCAGTTTAGGATCGAGTGTGACACTAAGGGGTCTGTTCTCTTCAGTCTCCTCGACCCGGAACAGTTCCCTAAACTCTCCTTTTCTTTGATGACATCGACCTTTGAAGAATATGGTCTCTCTAAACTGGACCGTCCCTCAGTTTGGGTTTACATCGGTTTTGTCACGAGCAGTGTTAGGGTGTGTGGCCCCCATCAGAACGCTACACAGGTGACACTGTGACCTTCTCAGCGTGTGTTATCCAGAGACATTCGATTTCCACTTTTCTCCCATTTATGATGTTAACTATAATCGGCATTGCCCAATTGTTCCAGTATAGATATTATTACCTTTCCTTGTTTTTAATAAGCAATCTGTGGTGAGACATTTTAAGACCATGCAAATATCCTGTTCCTTATCAAAGCTTACTCTTCAAAGGCAAATTAAGACTGCCATAAAATGTACTACTAAACACCCACTAGAATGGCTAAAATAGAAAGACTGACAATGTAAGGATGAAGAACAACTGTGATTCTCAGACATTACTGTGGGCATGTGAAATGAAGCAACCACTTTGAAGACATATCTGACAGTTTGTTATAAAGTTAAACATGTACTTCCCATATGATCTAGGACCTTAGTCTTACTTATGTGAGTGAAATTAAAATATATGTCTGTACAAAGACTTGTGCACAAATGTACATGGCAGCTTTATTCATAATAACCCCAAACTAGAATTAACCCAAATGTCAGGTGACCACAAACATAAATTGTATACCATAGGATACTACTCAGTAATAAATTCATACATTCTGCTACATGTGACAGAATGGATGAATTTTAAGAATACAGGGTCAGGCAAAAGTATGTTTATAGTTGTTCAAATGAAAAATAATGCAATAATAAATAAACAATAATACAAGACTAAACTCTGTGTATTGCGTACTCACACCTGTAAACCTACTTTTGCCCCACCCTGCATTATGCTCCACGAAAAAAACAAGACACAAAAGAATATGTACTGTATGGTTATATTTATACTGCATCTTAGAAAAGGTAAAACATACCTAGTGATAGAGAGCACATCAGTGGTTGACTAAGGCTGAGGGTGGGGCCGGTATTGATCACGAAGGGGCCTATGGGAAGATTTATGGTGATAGAAAAGTGATTATTGGTGGTGGCTGCACTGGAATATCAATTTGTCAAAACTCATAAAACTGTGCAAATAATGGGTGCATTTATTTTGTGTAAATTCTGCCTCTATAAAGTTAGTAATTTCTGTCCTAAATTTAGCACCCATTTATGATTTTTCCCTCAAACAAACTTTATGGTGATGGTTACAAAATGATGATTTGTCAGCTCCAACATTCATTCCACATTCACCTCTTAGTATGTGGCATGCTTCTTAAGAAGGCTGCCCCCTGATGTGAGTGAGGATGTATGTGGGCCTGTGTGAACATGTGCGTGCTGTGCGGGACGCAGGAAAGAGAAGTATGCCATGAATGAGTGGAAAGTGGAGGTTGCATCTAGAGACTGCGCTTTGGAATTCTGTTTCCATGTAAAGTAGGTCAAGGGAAGAATCTACGCTTCACATCTCTTTTTCTTGGATGACCATTTAGAATTTCACAAGCTTCTATATGGAGTTAGCCAGGCAGCCTGGCCAAGGGTATACAAATACTAAAAAGTGAGCTTCATATTTTCTTCTTGTTATGGGAAATTTCTGTTAGTGGGTCCAATTTATGGTATTACTGTTCTGTCATCAGCATCTAGTGAACTGAAGCCTGGCTAGAAGGTCCTCACATAAGACCTATTAGAACTCAGTAACAAGGTACAGATTATCTTTCCTCACATTTCTAGTGCATTTATCAGTTGGTAGATGCAAGAAGATGTTAGCTTCTAGAGTGGGAAATAGATGAAACCCTGACACATGAGTCATTTAATATTGACTAAGAGAACCCAGGAGAATGCACCACAGGAATCACTGATGAGAGATGGGGAGGCCTTCTCCTGCTCTAATTTCTACTATTGAATGAGAGGGGGACAGGGATGCCTATTAACTGATTGGAAGGGCCAGCTCAGCTTGCATTTCCTTTTAAAACAAATTCCCGTGAAATTAAATTTACAGAATGAAAAGTCCATTACAACATTTTCTTTGACTCATCCAACAAGTACACTGAACACAGTGTAATAGAAAATCACATGGTAATGCTAACATTACCCCTTTTTCTTCTCATTCCCCCTCCCCATTTTTATTTTTCAATTTGTGGAAGTGAACTTGTTCAGTTTCATAACAAGAATATAAATTTTAGGGCAAAATTTATGTAATAAAGTAAAAGAAAATTAAATCAATCAAAAACTCCTTTAGAAATAATGTTCTTCTTTATTAATTGTTGTTCAATGACAGTCATCCCCATTTCCCCCCATTACTCTCTCCTGCCATGCCCACCGCCACCTCCCACATTCAGTACGCTCCCCACTGTTGTCCTTGTCCACGGGTCCTTTATACATGTTCCTCGGCATTCTTAATATTTGGTGAACCCTATTCTACAGGGGTTTTAATCCATATATTCAGATGGGATAAAAAAAAAGAATTTAGAAAACTAAGATCATTCGTTGTATGTTAAATTAAATGAGATACATTAATAAATCTTTCCTTGACTTTCATTTAATTTTGCTAAAAAGATACTAAAATAAAACAGAAGGAATTGATGAAATTTAGTAAATATTATTCCCCTTTATGGGAATTTTTAAAGGTCCCCCTACTGTTAAGCAAAAGGATTTGGAAAAATTAGATGTACATGTATGTGCATGTCTGTTTACATGTAGTCTACATGAGGCTGCATGTGTACCTGTTTTGCATGTGCATGTATGAGTGTATGCCTGTGCATGTGTGCACGTGTGTGTGTTTGTAAAACGAATCTTTGGAAATTTGTAGACAACATTATACATTCTTTTTTTAAGTATATTTTATTGATTATGCTGTTACAGTGGTCCTAATTTTTCTTCTTTGCCCCCCTCTGCCTGGTACCTGCCTTCTCTCTAGCACCCCCCAACCTTAGTTCATGTCTGTGGGTCATGCATATAAGTTCTTTGGCTTCTCCACTTCCTATACTATTCTTAACCTCCCCCTGTCTATTTTGTACCTACTAATTTGTACTTCTTTTTTTTTTTTTTTGCTGTTACATTTGGATTATTTTCTCTTTTTTTTTGCATTTTTTTTGTTGTTCAAGTACAGTTGTCTCCATTTTTTCATCACCACGTTCTCCTGTCCCACCTATCCCTACCCCCCACCCCTAATACTTCTCCCCTTTGGCTTTGTCCATGGGTTCTTTATTCATGTTCCTTAATGACCCTTCCCCTGATATTGCCGTCCCTCCTGCCTTCTGGTTACTGTCAGTTTTTTATTTCAATGTCTCTGGTTACATTTTGCTTGCTTGTTTGTTTTATTGATTAGGTTCCACTTATAGGTGAGATCATATGGTATTTGTCCCTCACCGCCTGGCTTATTTCACTTAGCATAATGCTCTCCAGTTCCATCCATGTTGTCACAAAGGGTAGGAGCTCCTTCTTTCTTTCTGCTGCGTAGTATTCCGTTGTGTAAATGTATCATAGTTTTTGATTATGTAATAAAGTAAAAGTTTACTGATGGGTGTTTAGGTTGCTTCCAACACTTGGCTATGGTAAATTGTGCTGCTATGAACATTGGGGTGCATAGATTCTTTTGAATTTGTGTTTCAGGATTCTTAGGGTATAGTCCCAGTCATGGAATTGTTAGGTCAGAAGGCAGTTTCAGTTTTAGTTTTCTGAGGAAATTCCATACTGTTTTCCACAGTGGCTTCACCAGTCTGTATTCCCACCAACAGTGTACTACAGTTCCCTTTTCTCCGCAACCTTGGTAGCACTTATTTTTACTGACTTGTTTATGATGGCCATTCTGATTGGTGTGAAGTGCTGCCTCACTGTGGTTTTAATTTGCATCTCTTTGATGGCTAATGATACTGAGCATCCTTTCATATGTCTTTGGGCCCTCTGTATGTCCTCCTTGGAGAAGTGTCTGTTCAAGTCCTTGGCCCATTTTTTAATTGGATTGTTTGTCTCCTTGGAGTGGAGTTGTGTGAGTTCTTTTTATATTTTGGGGATCAAACCCTTGTCCGAGGTATCATTTGCAAATATATTTTTCCCATGTGGTTGGTTCCCTTTTCATTTTGCTGTTTTCTTTCTTATTTTAAAAGTATATTTTTTATTGATTTTACTATTACAGTTTTCCCAATTTTTCCCCTTTACCCACCTCCACCCTGCACCCCCCACCCTCCAGCATTCCCCTCTCCTTAGTTCATGTTCATGGGTTACATATAAATTCTTTTAGTTCTGTGTTTTCTATACCATTTTTGACCTCTCCCTGTCTATTTAATGCCTACTAATTATGCTTCTTCTTCCCTGTACCTTTCCCCCCTATTCCTCCCTTCTCCTTCTCCACTGAAAACCCTCCATGTGATGTACATTTCTCTGATTCTGTTCCTGTTCTAGTTGTTTGCTTAGTCTTTGTTTTTCTTTCTTGTCTTTTAGGTTCATTTGTTAAGAGTTGTGAGTTTGTTGTCATTTTAATGTTCATATTTTTTATCTTCTTTTTCTTAGATAAGTCCCTTTAACATTTCATATAATAAGGGCTTGGTGATGATGAACTCCTTTAACTTGACCTTTTCTGGGAAGTACTTTATCTGCCCTTCCATTCTAAATGAAAGCTTTGCTGATAGAGTAATCTTGGATGTAGGTCCTTGCCTTTCATGACTTTGAATACTTCTTTCTAGTCCCTTCTTGCCTGCAAGATTTCTTTTGAGAAATCAGCTGATAGTCTTATGGACACTTCTTAGTAGGTAACTGTCTCCTTCTGTCTTGCTGCTTTTAAGATCTTCCCTTTGTCTTTGATCTTGGGTAACCTAATGATGATGTGCCTTGGTGTGTTCCTCTTTGGGTCCAACTTCTTTGGGACTGTCTGAGCTTCCTGGACTTCCTGGAAGTCTATTTCCTTGACCAGATTGGGGATTTTTTCCTTTGTTATTTGTTCAAATAATTTTTCAGTGTTTTACTGTTGTTCTTCTCCTTCTGGCACCCCTATAATTTGGATATTGGAATGTTTCAAGTTGCCCCAGATGTTCCTAAGTTTCTCTTCATTTTTTTGAATTCTTGTTTCTTCATTCTGTTCTGGTTGGATATTTATTTCTTCTTTTTCTTCCAAATTGTTGATTTGAGTCCTGGTTTCCTTCCTGTCACTGTTGGTTCTCTGAATATTTTGCTTTAGTTCATTTTGGGTATCTTTCATTTGTTTGATTTTTCAACCAAACTCAATCAGTTCTGTGAGCATTTTGATTACCAGGGCTTTAAATTCTCCATCAGGTAGGTTGGCTATCTCCTCATCATTTAGCTCTCTCTCTCTCTGAAGTTTTGTTTTGTTCTTTCATTTGGGCCATATTTATTTGTCTCAGCACACCTGTTAAGTTGTAAGGGGGTGGGGCCTTAGGTATTCACCCAGGCAGGGCAACCTCCTTGCTGCGCTGTGGCGCTGCCTGTGGGGAGGGCTAGAGAAGGAACAATGCAGCTTGCTTGCTTCCCAACAAACTCTCGTGAGACTGGGAGTTTCTCCCACCGTGGCAACTGCCGTTGTCCACAGTCAGCTCTGAATCTCAGTTTCCCATTAAGTCAGCCCCACACACGGTCGGCTGTCTTACCTCAGGTTCTCTCCATCTGTTGCCTTACTGGTCTGGTTGTTTTCTGGTTGGCTGTTTCTTTAAATCCTTGGTTGTCAGAGTTCCATGCAGTTTGATTTTCTGCCACTTCTGATTGTTTATTGATTTTTAGATTGGTTGTTATCCTCCTTTTGTTTGTGTGAGGAAGCAAAGGGCTTCTACCTATGTCTCCATCTTGGCCAGAACCCCCTCATTTTGCTGTTTTCTTTAGTCATGCAGAAGCCTTTTATTTTGATTAAGTCCTATTTGTTTATTCTTTCCTTTATGTCCCTTGTTCTAGGGGACATATTGGTGAAAATATTGCTGCATGGAATGTCTGAGATTTTCCTGCCATGTTTTCCTCTAGGACTTTTATGGTGTCATGACTTATATTTAAGTCTTTCATTGATGTCACATCAATTTATTTTTGTGTATGGTGTAAGTTGGTGATCAAGTTTCATTTTTTTGCATGTAGCTGTACAGATCTCCTAACACCATTTGTTGAAGAGGCTATTTTTACTCCATTTCATGATTCTTCACCCTTTGTCAAATATTAATTGACCATAGAGACTTGGGTTTATTTCTGGGGTCTCTATTCTGTTCCATTCGTCTTTGTGTCTGTTCTTATGCCAGTACCAGGCTGTTTTGATTACTGTGGCCTTGTAATACAGTTTGATATCAGGTATTGTGATCCCTCCTACTTTGTTCTTTTTTCTCAAAATTGCTGCATCTATTCGGGGTTGTTTATGGTTCCATATAAATTTTTGAAGTGTTTGTTCTGTATCTGTGAAATATGCCATTGGTACTTTAATAGGGATTGCATTGAATCTATAAATCGCTTTGGGTAGTATGGATATTTTGATGATGTTGATTTTTGTGATCCATGAGCATGGTATATGTTTCCATTTGTTTGTGTCTTCCATGATTTCTTTCTTCAGTGTTGTGTAGTTTTCCGAGTACAGGTCTTTTAGCCCCTTGGTTAGGTTTATTCCTAGGTACTTTATTTTTCTTGTTGCTATATCAAATGAGATTTTATTCCTGATTTCTGTTTCTGATATTTCATTGTTAGTGTACAAAAATGCCTTCAATTTCTGAATATTGACCTTGTATCTTGCTGCTTTGCAAAATTCACTTATTAGGTTGAATAGTTTTTTGGTGGAAACTATAGGGTTTTCTATGTACATTGTCATGTCATCTTCAAACAATGACAGTTTTACTTCCTCCTTTTTAATTTGGATGTCTTTTATTTGTTTTTCTTTTCTGATAGCTGTGGCCAGGATTTCCAATATGTTGAATAGAAGTGGTGAAAGCAGACATCCTTTTCTTGTTTCTGATCTTAGTGGGAAAACTTTTAGGTTTTGCCCAATGTACTTCTTAATCCCTGCACCTTTTCCCCCATTCTCATCTCTTCCCCTTCCAAATGATTACTGTTGAAATGATCTCCATCTCTGATTTTTCCTGTTCTTTTTGTTCATTTAGTTTGCTTTTTAGATTCAGTTGTTGATAGTTGTGAGTTTGTTATCATTTTAATGTTCATACTTTTGATCTCCTCATTTTTCTTAAATAAGTCCCTTTAACATTTCATATAATAAGGGCTTGGTGGTAAGGAACTCCTTTAGCTTTACCTTATTTGGGAAGCACTTTATCTGCCCTTCTATTCTAAATGATAGCTTTTCTGGGTAGAACAATCTTGGTTGTAGGTCCTTTCTTTTCATCACTTTGAATACTTCTTGCCTGCAAAGTTTCTCTTGAGAAATCAGCTGATAGTCTTATGGGAACTCACCTGTGTGTAACTAACTTCTTTTCTCTTGCTTTTAAGATTCTCGCTTTATCTTTTTTTTTTTAATAAAGATTTTATTTATTTTTAGAGAGAGGGCAAGGGAGGGAGAAAGAGAGGGAGAGAAACAGCAATGTATGGTTGCCTCTCACATGGCCTTCACTGGGGACCCGACCTGCAACCCAGGCATGTGCCCTGACTGGGAATCGAACTGGGACCTTTGGTTCCCAGCCCGTGCTCAATCCACTGAGCTACGCCAGCCAGGGCGGATTCTCACTTTATCTTTAACATTCGGCATTTTAATTATGAAGTATCTTGGTGTGGTCATCTTTGGGTTCAACTTGTTTGGAACTCTTTGTGCTTCCTGGACTTGTATGTCTATTTCCTTCACCAAATTAGGGAAATTTTCTTTTATTATTTTTCTCGAATAAGTTTTCAACTTCTTGCTCTTCCTCTTCTTCTAGCAACCCTATGATTTGGATTTGGGAACTTTTGAGATGTCCTAGAGTCTTCTTAAACTCTCCTTGTTTCTTTGAATTCTTTTTTTTCTTTCATTTTGTTTTGTTTGAATGTTTATTTCTTCTTTATGTTCCAAATCATTGATTTGAATCCCAGCTTATTTCCCTTCACTATTGGTTCCCTGTGGATTTTTCTTTATTTCACTTAGTGTAGCCTTCATTTCTTCCCTTATGCTTTTGCCATATTCTTTGAGATCTCTGAGCATTCTGATCACCAGTGTTTTGAACTCTGCATTTGATAGGTTGGTTATCTCTGCTTCATGTAGCTCTTTTTCTGGGGTTCTGTTCTGTTCCTTCATTTGGGCCATATTTCTTTGTCTCCTCAATCTGGCAGTCTCCCTGCTTGTTTCTGTGTATTAAGTAGAGCTGCTCTGACTCCCTGTCTTAGCACACCTGTTAAGTTTTGTGGGGCAGGGCCTTAGGTATTTGGCAGAGTGGCCCAACCTGCTTCACCCCTTTGTGGCACTGTGTCAGGGAGGGTATGGAGAGGGGACAGTGCCACTGCTACCTGACTTCTGGAGGCTTGTCTGGCACTTGCCCCATTTCCAGTCACTTCACCCACTTCCCCTATGCCTGCCTTCAGTGGCTGCCCTGGTGGTAGTTCCCAGAATGGATGGGTTTGTGTATGCCTGCAGTCCCTTTAAATAGACTCTCCTGAGAAATTGGCAGTTTCTTCCACTTCCCCAACCCCAACTGGTTTTTACAGCCAGAAGTTATGAGGCTTTATTTTTCCTGGTGCTGGAACCCTGGGCTACACAGTCTGGCCTGGGGCTGGGATTACTTGCTCACAAGGTATACCACACCCCGCCTCCCTTTTTTTCCCACTACACATGAATATGGGACTGCTGGTTCCATCAGCTGCTGCTGCTGCTGCCACTGCCTCGTGCATCCTCTCCACCTTGGCTCCCCGTCTCTGCCCTTCCTTCCTGTCGATGAATTACAGCTGCTTTGAATCCTTGGTTGTTGGAATTTCATACAATTTGATTTTCTGGTAGTTCTGGGTGTTTTTTATTTTGAGGTTGAGGTTAGTTGTGATCCTTCTCATGGTTGAGTGAGGAGGTGAAGCATGTCTACCTATTCATCTAGACCAGAAGTCTATATACTTCTTTCTTACTGTTACTGTGCAGAAACCTAGGAATAATCTGATATTTTCACTCTCTATAACTTGTTTTAATATTGTAAATGTGTATGTGATTTTTTTATATATTTGAAGTTCAGTAACTTCTTTCATACACATTTTAGTCTTTTTACTAGCATAGAATATAGGTAGCCTTTTGAGTTGCAGATTTAAATCTTTCTTGACTTTAGGAGAAATGCTAACATATATTTGATATATCAATATTGATTTTGGTAGATAGCCTTTGCTGAATCTCAGAAATTTCCTTCTATTAGTATTTGATTTGGGGCTTTTATTTGAAGTGACTGTTGGATTTTATAAATTTTTTCTCCTTTGATATAATAACAAATGCATTATGTTCATAGTTTTCCTAAAGAAACTGTCATTGCATTCCTGTAATAAAATATTTCTTAGTTATAGTGTATTATTAGTTCAATATACTTCTGCATTTAATTTGCTAATATTTTATTTTAATTTTTTAAATCTATATTCATAATTGGAATTTGCATACTTTAATCAATATTGGTATTAAGGTAATATCAATCTTATAAATAACTGTCTATTTTTACTGTGATCTGAAACAGTTTATTATAGGAACTATCTGTTTTATAAGTTTTATTTTAACATGCCTATTAAGCCCACACATAAAAATATCTAGGGCAAGTGTCTTTTTAAAATGGCAGATATAAAAAATTGCTTTTTCAATACCTCTTATGTTTATTGGTCCCTTCAGATTTTCTACATTTTCTTGGACCATTTGCCCCTTTCTATTTTGCTAGAAAATCATCGATTCCTTTAGCTTTACAAAAATATTATTATAGAATTGCAGATGATATTCTCTTATGTCTTTTGATTTCTTCTATACTTTATAGCCTTCTTTTCATACTTACTATTTATAATTTTTGTTCTATCTTTTTTTATCGATCATGTCTCCTTCTACTTCACATGCGTTGCTTCACTTTCTTTCTTAGAAGCAGCTTATGTTTTATTTATTTATTCTTTTATTTGTGCTTTCACTTTGATTAAAATTAGCTTTTAAAAACAATAATTTATTAATTTCATCCCACCTATGTATACTTTCTTTTTGTTTCTTTTATCACTCTATTTTCAATGTCTTATTTTGTTTACTTAAATTCACCTATATTTATTTTATTTTTTCATCTCTATTCTAGTTATTGGCTTGATTAATGAACACAGGTATGCTTATATGAGACTTGGCATATGTGTGGCTTATATTCATAATATTTTAACTTCTTCCCTTTCCTTCTTAATCCTGCTTACTTAATTTTCATTCATTCATGTTAACTTAAAATTTCTTCCTTGAATCATCAAATTTATTCTTTGAGTTCTTTATTAAAAAATTAGTTATTTTTCTGCAATTTCTTTAAGAATTTAAATGACTGTTACTCTGAATTTGTACATGTTTCATTTTTGGCAATGTTTTCCAATGTGTTCTCTATTGCCTGTTTCTTATATTTTATTATATCTCCTCTTTTTTTGTTGTTGTTGCAGATTTTAATGTCCATGTCCATGTCGGCTCCTTTCTGATTGTCAGTCGTCTCTGAGCTAGCCTGACTACCTGCATAGCATGTGGGGGGGGCGGGGCTAGTCGGACATGAGGGGGAAGAATGATTTGGATAGTCCTAAACATCTCCTTTGTTGTTGTTGTTTTTTAATCTTAAATCTTTATCTCTCCTTAAACCTGCTGTTTCCTTTTTTCATGTGCCCTTTATGTAATAGACTTTCAGTTTTCTGATTTGGCAGCTCCTGACTCTTACGTATGGGAGCTTCCTTGGCTAGGATGCTCCATCACAGGCAGCAGAAGTGGCCTGGCAATGTGGTTCCTCCTTCAGTCACATCCCCTCTGCTTTTCTACAGCGTCAAAATGGGTCTGTCTGAGAACATTCCCAGTTTTTTCAGGATATGGTGCATGTCCCTAGATCTCAGCAATCAATCACAGGATCAGTAGCAACGCATGTGATGGCTGTAAATTCACTTTTGAGGAAATATGAATCCAGCTGGAGGCAAGGGCTCTGCAAACTCCCTTGTCCTAATCCAGACTTCATAGGGTTTGGCTAGTAGCCTCAGAGTCTGTAATTAGTGTTTCTGCATTTAGTCCCACTGAAGCTTTCAGAGAGCAGAAGGAAAAGCAGCTGCCTGGGCTTTCACAGTCTGCAGCTGAAGACAAAGGTACAGCAGGGAGAAGGGAAAGAAGCTGGGACACTCTACCAACCAGTTTATCAGTCTTCGAATTACTGAGAACTCTGTTTTCACTTTAGAATAGAGATGAGAGGCAGGCCACTTACAGGAGAAAATGACTTATTGGGACTGATTTTGTTGTTCTTTGAAGTCTCAGAAAGCTATGGCTCTATTTATAGTTTTATTTTGTTAGTAAAGATGCTACATCTGATCAGGGTTGTGTTTATTGAGCTCTGATGTCAGACTCTTTCAGTGGAGATTTAGTGAGTGCCTTGTGTGCTCTGTTTCAGCATTAATAACTGAAAATCCACATCTGTTTCCAAAGGTAAACAAGTTGAATTTGACAACTGAGCAACCTCAAGGTGGAGTGCACTGTCGTTGAGTCCCGACGACAAGTGGGAGAGGACTATGCCATTGTTTCTCAGCTCCTAATCCACCAGTGTCTCTCCTGCTCTGTAATGCTGAGACTGGAACTCCACTTGACAGAACAGTTTTCTCTCTTACCTGCTGGCTTTGGTTAGGTCTTCCTGTAGGGGGCACTAGAGGGGGACTAGAAGGTTGGAGGAGGGAGAACAGATGGACTCTGTCCAGTTTGCCCCCTGTTCCTGTCAGCAATGCCACTTCATCCTAGCAGTGAAGTTGGTTCAAGTCTCTCCCCCCTCCCCATTTCAAGAACCAACCTCATCATGTCCCCTTGGATATAGTAGCAAAGCCAGGTGGCACCCCCTCCTCAGAGGTCCAAGTTCTAAGAAGAACACACAAGGATATACACATTTTAAGTCAAACTTATCATTGTTTAAGGTCAGTGACTTATTGTAAGTAGTTGTGAGTGGGGAATTCTAAAACAGAGAGAGTTAAATTAGTAAATATTAAAGAAGAAAGGGGAAGAGGATTTAGGGTTCTGATAATAAAATCTCTTCGGATGTTTTTCAGTTGGTAGTAGTAAAAACACATTTCACAAAAGCTTTTGATACATTTTTTTGATGACAGCTATTAATAACTGTATCGCTAGATGTCTAGGCTTGTATGTGATTGTACTATGACATGAATACAGATTACAGTGGAAGGTGAGTTCAGCCTGTGCAGTGAGAGGAAGAGACTGATCTCGATTCAGCAATGAAGTCTTCACACAAATGAAAAATATGAAATGGCTCAGTATTTTCCAGGCCAACTCCATGTTTGCAAACTTGACCAAGACACCAGGGTCCTAGACCAGGGACTGATTTCCCTTTCCGGAAGCATCTGAGTAGCAGTGCTGGCCATTTCGTGGTGCAGCGCTGGTCACCTGGTGACTCACAGCCGTGATCCCTGTGAGAATTCAGCTGAAGGACCGATGCCTAAGGGCCTTATGTGCTTGGAGTTTGATATTATCGTTACTTTAAAAAATGTGTTATAAGCATTACTCTTTACAAATCAATCCTTGTTTTGATCTTTTAATATATGTGCATATTACAATTCTACAAGCCTAGACTTTGATTAGTGCCTTTCTCTAATAACATGATACACAGTTTTTATTCACGGTGAAGTTTGCCAGATGGCAGGGTAAGGTTTTCACATAATTGGGGCATCTTTTCCTTCATTATCTAGACTGCTGCTGTATTGAAGTGTTGTAGCTTGGAAATTCTTCAGTCTTGTGCACATACAGACACAAATACACATGAGTGTTTATTCAACGAGCATTCGATGACTTTCCCAATTACCTTCCTTTGTTAATATGTTGTTATGATTTAATTTCCTGGCAAGATGTTGCATTTACAGAGTCCTTTACAAAAATGTCTATTTATTTCTTTGTAATTTTGACTTGGTGATTTATAAAATATTCACTTTTAAGAAAAAACATCCAAATTTGATCCATGCTGATACAAAAAGGGGATGTTCTGTGTTAGTTTCTTAGATGAGTTTGCACAGACTCACTGCCTTCGTGCGGCAAACCCGGTCATTCTTGCGGCCACATCAGTGTATTGGGTGATTTCCATGTCTGGCTCCATTTCAGAGCTTGGGGAGCTGGTACCATTGTTTCTGTATATTGATTCAGGCCATGTGACTGCATTGGAAGTTTCTGAAGATCTTGTTTGAATAATCCCTACTTGTGGAGAATGTCTTGCTTATAAGAACTTACTCCTTAATTAATGCAAAAAATACAGTCAGCTGCTATCATGTGCCAGTCACGGAGCCTCAGGGTAGTGTTAGCACTGGATTACTGTGCTCGTGGAGGGAACATTCTAGTGGAGAGACAGACAGCACAGTGTTAAAAAAACATACTCATAATATTAATGATAATTGTAGTAACTGCTTGCAAGGAAAATAAGTAGGGCCACATGCTGATGACTGGTGTGTGGGTGAGATGGTTTGAGGGAATCTCTATGAAGATGGGGCATTTGAGCTGAGGCCTGAGAATAAGAAGGAGCCAGTCACACTGAAAAATTTTAAGGAAGAGTACCCTAGTGTAGGCTGAAGAGAGAGCAGGTACAAAGGTCCTGGACAATAAAGAGCTTGGGATATTTGAATAACAGAAAGGAGGCTGGGAAATGGAGGATAGGGAGCAAGTAGGAGCATGAGAAATAACCATCATGTAGGGACTTTTAGAGATTTATATTGGATTCATAGTGTAGTAGGGTATCGATAAAGCTGGGCTGTGTATCCCTCCTGTTGTAGTTAATCCTGGATGGCTATTGGTATGTCATGGGGAGGGATTTACCCCCTGGCTGATCACCTGCAAGGTCTCCCTGCAAACACTGTGGAAAGTCAGCTGTGAGGGGCCTACCCCACAGAGCAGGAATTACTTCAGCAGGACTCTGGTGCCCTCTGAGTCTACCCCTTGAGTGCATGACTGTGGAGGTGACTGGGTGGTACTTTGATGTAGTCTGCGTCTTCAACTTTCCATTGTGTACGCTGGCTCTGGGGCCTCCTGGAAGATGCAGGCCAAGGTCAGCCACCTCCTATGTTCTGCACAGGGCCAACTGGCATGAGCTATAAAGTGAGCTGCAGATGGCTGCTACTTTTGCTTGATTTGGAGGTTCCCAGATAAGGTCAAGCTGTGAACCAAGGCCAGCTGCTTCTAGAGCTGGGCCTGAGGCCACTTAGCAAGTGGTACAGGGCTTGTCAAGGCCAGATGCTTATTGTTTGAGATATTTTAGGGAAGTATGAAGCATGAGCCAAGACAGGCCATTTGTATGGAAAAGCTCCTGGAAACACTTTGGGTGGGCCTGCAAGTTGGGCGGAGCGAACAGTGATAGCCAGGTTGATGGAGACTCAGACATGGCCCCTGCCTGCTGGCTCTGTCAGGGAGGGCCCAGAAAAGGGACAGTGGCCTCTGCCAGCACTTCTGTATGGAGAAAGCCACCCCTCCAGCTCTTGTCCCAACTCCAGGAACTTCAGCTCCTTTTCATATGTTCCTTGTGCCTTTCAAGCTCCTGACCAAGTGCTGGAGCTCAGATGGTGTGAGTCCAGCTAGGTCTGTGCAGGCCCTTTCCGAAGAATGCCTGGGACTCCAGGAACCCTCTGTCTCACTCAGCTGAAATCCACACGGTTATTACAGCCAGAAGTTGTGGGGACTTCTGTTCTTGGCACTGGAACCCTGAGCTGGGTGGCCTGGTGTGGGGCTGGGACACCTTGCCTCTCAGGGGAGACCTCTGCAGCTGAGATATCCCTCCTGATTTTTATCTGCTGTGCCAGCCCGTGCAGTGTCTCCATTTATCCTGCTAGTCACTATGACTTCTTTATGTCCTTAGCCATAGGAGTGCCATTCAGCTAGATTTCAGGTGGTTCTGAATGATGGTTGTTCTGTAGTTTAGTTGTAGTTTTGATGTGGTTGTTGTGGTAGTGTGTGAGTGCCACGTTTACCCATACCACTATCTTAACCGGAAGCTCGCTAGCTCTTTAAAAAGTTACTAAAGGGGAAATCGGCCTGCTCTTTGTCTTTAGGTTCATGGTTCTTCAAAAACACTCACACAGCCCCAGCTAATGGTACAGGTTGCCTTTCCTTTTCCCTCAACCTCCAAATCTCCACCCTTCTCACGTGTTACTTATGCCATGGCGAGTGGCACCCTTCTTGCCTGCCACGTTTACCACATGGCTCGTGCCACTTCACAAAGGTCAACGATAGTTTTCTCATGTAATTAAGAAACAAAATTTTGAGAGCATATAATTTCTTAATACCAATTAGCAATGTTCTTTGCTCTTCAATGGGAAATTAAGGGGGTTTAATCTGGAAGCCTTTAGAATTCTGCTATACTTTCAGTTGTAAAACCCATTAATATCTATTATGTGCTCATGCTTATTGCTCCTAATTTTGTATCTCAGCCCTTATCTTTCTAATGTATCCTTCGTGTGGCCAGCACAGTTGTATAACAAATAACATAGCTGTATAATTATTGTATAGGTGAGATCATATTATTGTTCTTTTCAAGAATCCTTCAGGCTCCTCATTGTATTTAGAAGCTGAAATTCTCTAGTATAGCATTCAAGACCTTGTACAATCTAATTATTGTACAGATTTAGCACTCATTATAGTCTTCTGCATAGGCTATTTTAAGGCACAACAAATTATTTTTCATTATCTGCTTAAGGATCTTTGACAGGCAGTCCACTTACTGTTGGTTCACCTTAGTTATGATGGAGCCAAATAAAACAATACCTAGCATGTTAATTTCCTTAGTAGGGAAGCCTAGTAGGGTGTGTGGAACAGATGACCCACTCCGTTTGAGGTCGTTAGTTAGGGCAGCAATAGAAAGCCAATATAGCCAACGTCAATCCCTAGTCACGTCACGTAGTCGGTTTTTGTCATGGCTCTTAGTATCTTCTGAAATAAGATGTTGTTCTTGTTCACCTGGCTGTCTCCCAGCCCGGCTCCGCACCTGAAAGGTCCCTGTGAAGGCCTTGTCCTCGGGACGCAGGTCCCCTGAGTGCCGCAGAGGAGCGGACGACACACACATGTTGAATGAGTTGGGAGTGAAGGGCTCTTTTCTGATTTCATAAAATTTTATTTTTGTAATAAAACTAATTTATTAACATATAAATACATATGATTTCTTAAACCTTTTAGAACATCCTAAATAAATAAATTCATGAATTTAAAAAAATCTCTCCTTTTTTTTTTGTCAGAACCAGTGTCTCAATTTTTGGTTCAGAAATGCAGTAGCTGCTTTGTGAGCCGCCTCATGGAAGGAGAGGGTCCTGACTGCAGGCCAGGTTCGCACTAGGATTTGCCTCCCGTCCCCCACGCCCCACAGGCCAGCCCTTGGGTTCTGGTGGCCCGTTGACCCACAGTGCTCCTGACACCTCATCTCATTCCTGACACCTCATCTCATGTTCACCCGGCTGGTGTTGCTTCCAGCAAGGCCAGGGGACTCCCATCCTGGGGCTGTGATGCCCCTGGTGATGTTAAGTACTCGAGTTCTCGTTCATTTCCTACCTAGGGACCAGGAATTGCAGCTGTTGAAAGTAGGGCAAGCCCAGATGCTGTTGGTCGTGGCTGCAGGCCTGTGTGTGGGAGGTAGGTGGTGTGGTGTGGCCCCTCCTGCAGCACCCCACTAGCTGACCCCCTGCCCACCACCTGTTCCCGGACAGCAGGTCCCCTCCCTGTCCCGTTTGAGGTCCTGGGGGGCTGCAGGAGGGGAGGCTTCAGGGAGAGAGGGATGTCGGGTGTCTGCACAGTCTCCCTGGGATCAAGAAAGCGGGTGTGTTGAGTGAGGAGCGGCAGACTGGCTGCCACAGAGGAGTGCTGCTTCTCCCTGGAAACGCTTCCCGTGGGGAAACACCAGCACATCAGACAGCAGTGCTGCAGAGAGGTGGGTTGTGCCTTCCAAGGATGAAACTGAAAACTAAGCATCAGTGTGCGCTCTGTTGAGAAAACCAAATAAAACTGCTCTGCAGAGTATGTCTGTTTCATGAGTTCTGAGCCCTGTGAGCTTGCACAGGAAGCGGGAATGATGGGCACAGTGACAGCTGTCAGGCCCCAAGGTGTCTGTCTTGCTCGCTGACGGTTCGGCCGCTGCCATGAAGGCCCATGAAGAACAGCAGCTGTCACGGCCCCCGTGGAGTTTGCAGGGAGCCGCTCCCCTGACGGAGACAGAAAGGCACGTGCACAAGGGGCTGTGACGCTGGGGCCTGAAACAACGGAGAGGACGCCCCGCTGGCCCCGCCCGGCCCCTGCGGGCCCTGACAGCCCCGCCTGCCCCGCCTTCCCTGCCGGCCCTGCCTGCCCTGCCGGCCCTGCCCGGGGTGCTTGTTTCTTTTGTGTGGCTGGACCTGGCTGAGCCGAGGCCACCTGCCCTCAGCTGTCCCCATGTCACCAAGCAGCTCTTGGTGACTGCTGCACTGAGCTCAGACCAGAGCAGTGCCCGGAGCCCTGTCACCATCAACAAGTCAAACTTTGTTTCAAGTAAATCACTTCCCAGACAGCAGCCCAGGGATTGGGCCTTCAGATCCTCCTCCAGGCTGATTTCCTGTCCAAAGCTGGAAACTATTGAATTATGAGTCATATCTCTAGGAAAATAATATTGTGATCTCACTCAGCCCTGTCTCCAATATAAATAAAATATTTTATGTTTCTGGTTTTCTTGATACCCATAGCAGCTTTTCATTTCCTCTCTGCCTGTTCCTGTCCCACCACGCCTATAATTAAGATTGTGACTGTCACTAACCCTGTGTGTGACCTGCACAACCTCCCTGTCACGTGCACAGCTTCTTTATGGAGAAGAGACAGCAGTAGCAATGTGGGTAGGTGGGCATTGGCCCATTTCTACAGATGAAGTGTTTCAATACATTTATGTAATTTGGCCCAGCTGGGGTATTTAGATAGTTGTAGAAGAGCCAGGATTGGGAACAAGACAGGGATGACCGCTTTCACCTCTCTTATTCAATATAGTACTGGAAGTCCTAGCCATAGCAATCAGAGAAGAAGAAGAAATAAAAGGCATCCACATTGGAAAGGAAGAAGTAACACTGTCTTTATTTGCAGGTGACATGATACTGTACATAGAGAACCTGAAAGATTCCATCAAGAAACTACTAGAACTGATAAATGGATTCAGCAAAGTAGCAGGATACAAAATTAATATCAAGAAATCAGTTGCATTTTTATGCCAATAATGAACTAACAGAAAGGGAAATTAGAAAACAATCCCATTCACAGTTGCTTCAAAAAGAATAAAATACCTAGGAGTAAATCTAACCAAGGATGTAAAAGACTTGTACTCGGAAAATTATAATACGCTGAAGAAAGAAATTGAACAAGATACAAAAAAGTGGAAGCACATACCATGTTCTTGGATAGGAAGAATTACTGGTTTTTTATTTAGCATTACTACTAATAATTTTCTTGGGTACTGTCTCAATTTATGCTGAAAATTTTCAGTTAATAATTTTCTCTGTTACACTTCCAGGCAATTGTAGAAACAAACTTCTTTAACATAGCTCTATGTCAGTGGGGAGGGAGGAAGGAAGGGAAGGAAGCCATGGTTCTTCTTACTGCTACTAAAAGCACTCTGGGATGATATCTACACAATCAAGGATGGTACTAAAAAGTACTGAGTGATCAGTACCACGTAGAGCCCAATTGTCCAGTCAGAATGGATGCATGTAACAGGGCTGGATCAGACTTCTTAGGTCCTCCTGCTGTGCCAAGTTCACCTCATTGTTTGCTGGACCAAGCATAGGCAAGGGTGGCTCCAGGCAGCAGACACCATAAACCAGCACTTCGTTAATGGATAGGGACATATTTATGCACTTTAGCTGATTATCAGGTCTATACTCGATGGTTCCACGATACAGTAGCTCCAAATCCTTTCTTCCCCCATATCTATAACCACTTCTAAGTCAAAGCAAATGACCCTTCTCTACTGATGAGAAGAGAATGTAGGATTTTATGAGGTGTTTTAAAAATTCATTACATTGGTTTTGACATGTAAATGTCTTATAGTTTTGTTGGCCACGTAAATACTTTTCCTTTATGCTCTTGTTGCATTGCCCTTATGCTATAATGACCTTCCTCATATAGCTATCAGCTAAATATTAAGCTCTATTTTCTCTGAGTTTATTAAAGATGATATAATTTTTAAATTTAACTCTTTGCTACCTGTTTTTGATATCATGTGCAGCTCTCATCTGCTTTTTATCCAAAGATCCAGTCTTCACATCATGCGTTGAAAAATGGGTGATTTTCCCATTGACCAGTATTATATTATTTATCATGTTTTAGGTTTTTCTATATACTGTAGAATTAGAAGAGTTCAAGTTAACCTGTTTTATTCCATTCATTGGTCTTAATTACCATAGATTCACATGCGTTACTGTTTAGGAGCAGAATAAAATGCTCCCTGGAATTGTGCAACATGGCAGCCTTGTTGCGAAGAGACTGACTGTTGCATTTGCCTGCACCTGTGCTTCTGGAAAGGCGTGAAAGAGCTTGTCCACCCTCTGTGTTCCCTAATGGCTTGCAACAAAGAGCAATTTTTCCCTTACACCTTTGATAAGACTTGAGGATACCTCCCTGTTTACCTATAACAAGGCCACGTGCAGACCCCGAGTTCCCATTCATAAATGATTAACTGAACTGTTTTGTCCCACTGATCAATGGGCACAAATGCTTGTTAATCAAAGTTTGATTAAGATTCTTTTCTTCCTCCAAACCCCTGAACCACACCATCAGTCTGAGCCAGCACACAACCCCTCTCTCTGTAACCCCTCCAGAGAACAGACTGGCCTCAGGGAAAACAAAACAAAACAAAAACAACCCCTCCCCCATCTTTTACAGATAAAAGGGAAGTAGTTCTTGTTAGAAATAGCATTTATTTCAGAGTATTACAATCATCTTTCCTTACCCTTCAGAATGCACTGATTCATTTATTAGCACTTTTGCAAATAAATTTAAAATCTATTCAGTTCTTCCATAATTTTAATGGCTCTATAAAATTTCCATTAGAATCAGTGACAAAACACTGAATGGAAATGAGGATCAATAGGCTGAAAAATGATTAGTTTTAGGGCCTGTATATATATATCTCATTGTATGTTGCCTAACTTCTAACATTTTAATCCTGGTAAAATTAAGGCTAATGATAAATGTGGGCAATGATAAACACGACACGGAGCAGTGGAGGAACACGGGGGAAACTACCAGGCAGGGGACACATGTGGACACAGATTTCTGGAAGTCACTTTACTCTGCTTCTTTTAATGAGAGACTACATGGGTTTGGGGTCTTATCTCTCAAGCTTCTGGTATCAGCTGAAAAAGACATTTGTCTTCCCTACCTTTAAAATTCCTGTCCTGGTCTGAGGTCACCACCTCATTTCCCAGTTTATCTAGTGCTTTCTCAGTTTTGGATCTTTAAAAACATCTTAATTATTTTTAGTCTAATTTCATACTTATGTTTTCACGGCTACTTTCTAGTACTTACTGAACTAGCGGGTGCATGTAATAATAACTGCTACCATAATTGATTGAGAGCCTGTGCCAGTTTTGATGTTTGTTTACATTCATCTTAAAATGACTTTTATGTTAACAGTTACTGGTCCAATTTTTTAAAAATCCTTACCCGAGGATACAAATTTATTGGTTTTTAGAGAAAGAGACGAAGGGAGAGAAAGAGAGAAACATCAATTGGTTGCCTCCTGTACATGCCTCAACTGGTGATTGAACCCTCAACCTAGCTATGTTCCCTGACGGGGGATCAAATGCACAGTATTTCTGGTGTATAGGTTGACACTCCAACCAACCGAGCACCCTGGCCAGGGCTATTAGTTCCATTTTTATAGATGAGGAAACTGAGCCTGAGACCTTTGAAGTGACCTGCTCACCAAGTGATAGATGAAGGATTTGAACCAGGTACTTTCGGTTTTAAAGCTTCTGTTCTCATTTGAGATCTTACTGGGGTCCTCATATCCTTGTGCATTAAACTGAAGATTTTTCCATGTCTTGAGACTCTGTCTTATGAATTCTAAGATAAATGAAAACCTTGTAGGGAAAGGTAATTCTTGGAATCTATACTTTTGATTTAGATTCACCGGATCACATCAGTATCTTTAAAAGAAAAAATGCTTTATTTACATGCGAAGGTGTACAGTAGACCCCTTCATCCATGGTTTCACCTTCCTCAGTTTCAGTTACCCATGATCAATAGCAATCTGAAAATATTCAGTGTAAAATTCAGAAATACAAAATTCATGAGTTTTAAATTGTACACCGTGCTGAGTAGCATGACGAAATCTCTCGCTGTCTCACTCCGCCCCGCCCCTTTGTCCGGCATACCCACGCTGTATCCACTTGGTGGTCAGATTGACTGTCATGATATCACAGTCCTTGTGTTGGAATACTCCTGATTTTACTACATAATGGACCCAAAGCCATTCGCATAACTTTTATTGCAGTGTAGTGTTAGAACTGTTCTATTTTATTATTAGTTATTTTTGTTTATTTCTTATTGTGCCTAATTTATAAATTAAACTTTATTATAGTTATGTATATATAGGAAAAAAACATAGTATATATAGGGTTCAGCTTTAGATATCCACTAGGGAACATATGTTTTCCCTGTGGCTAAGGGGAACCACTTTATATAAATATAGTTGTACATGGTATCTTCTTTAGTGTTAAATATCTAGAAACATAACCAATAGTTTAGAAGTATAGAAACTCCTCAAATGTGCCATTAGCAGTAGCTTTCCTTGAAAATAGAGATATCACAAATATTAGGTACATTGTCCAAGTGATAGGACAAATAGATACTCTTCTCCATGATTATTTCTATTAATTGGGTTGATGGACTTAATTAAGGGCCAATATTTAAATGCTCTAATTAAAAAAATGTATTTCAACAAATAATTAGTAAATGAACCTCGTTTTTTCTGGAGTTTGTGTAACATACAATCATGAGCTGTTGAGTTCACTTTGGTGGGGGAAGGCAATGCATCCTGCTAAGCAGAAACCTTATCTTGCATTTTGAGAAGCTGGTGAGCAATGCCAAATGAAGCTGAAATAACTTCTGTAGTCAATGAAAAAGAAAATACAAATCCTGTTTCCCAGGAAAGCGCACTCAGTGATGACGCAGAGGCGTGCTGTGGCCTGATAAGGCGCTTTTTCAGGTTTTTAATTGAAATGTGACTACAACAAGGGATTGACAGAAATCACCTCTGATTGCCTGATAAATGCACAATTCCAATGTCATTGAATGCTGATAAGACGGGTTTCTATAAAAGAGATTTTTAAAAGTACCTCCTGCCCTGTTTATTCCAAAATAGGACAACTCCTTTATCTGACAACGGAATATTTAATAGCTATCTGGGTGTTACTGGCTATAAAGTAGGATTATTTCTATTTTCTCAGACTTTTTAAAGCCCCTTTACTCCCTATATCTATCTAAATGCAAAGTAATAAGATAATATCAATAGCTTCCATAAGGGCAGCTTCCACTTTAGTTATTAGAGCAGAATACTCTCCTTTAAGGTTGCCGGTCTCCCAATGTGCTAAGAAATTTATCTTTCTAAGCAAGGTCTAATATTTGCAGTAATCTCACCCTTACTCATACTCCCTGGGGCGAATGTTGCACAGCAGAGCCCGGACATTGGGAAGTGAGTAGCGCGGGTCTCCCTACTAATTTATTCCCCAAGAATGAAGTTTCTTGTGTTTGAAGCAAATCAGAACTAAATGTCTGCTTGCTTGCTCCACTTCACCCTGTACACAAACAGAGCCCTTCCTTTAAATGTTCCCTACTCAGTAAACAGACTTTACGGAGTTTCAGGGCAGCAAAGAGGGGTGGGAGAGGTAGATTACTCTACAGAAAAGGAAAACAAATCTGTGCAGATAGATTTGCTCTCTGGAGTCTACACCTGTGCAACATATGGGCCCCCTACTGACTCCTTTCCTTCTTGGCTCTGGACTGGCACCGTGTTGCTGAAGGCTGTTAACCTTCCAGTGTGAGATTCTCCTTTCTCATTTCCACTTTCCTGGGTCTCAGGGCCCCAACCCTTTTTTTTATCTGCTTATGAGGAAGCAATAAAGCACCTCCTAATTTCAACTTAAAAATTTTTTTTTATTCTCACCTGAAGACATTTTTTTTCATTGCTTTTAGAAAGAGAGGAAGGGAGAGACAGAAACACCGATGCAAAGGAGAAGCACCAGTTGGTTGCCTGCCATATGGGCTCAGGCTGGGGATAGTACACATCCTGACCAGGGGTCTAACAGCAACCCAGGCATGTGCCCTAACTGGGAATTGAACCTACAACTCTTTGGTTATAGGAGGGTGCTCCAACCAACTAGGCCACACCAGCCGGAGATCAGCTTTTAACATTATTTTCAAAGAACAATTTAAGTTTGCCTACTTGTTGGCTCAAATACATGGTTTCAGAATAGAATTTGCTTCCCCCCACCTCCCAGAGGAATGTGCATTCAAGTGTTCTGTTTCGTATTTTCCACCAGCATAGCCCTGGCTCTTAAAAGACCCTCAACTCTTTGAGATGATGAATTATCCTTGAAGAGTACAAAGGTCCCAAACCAAATTATTAAGCAGACATGTCATCAAAGTACTTGAACTTTCCCTTCCCTGAGTCAGTTTCTGCCAATTTCAGCTAGTGGAAAAATTGTTTCCAAGAAAATAGAAGTGTGTGTGTGAACTTCCAGAAGTCAAAAAAAAAAACCAAAACTCTCCTTATTACATTAATAGTCCTGATATTGCATAATTTACCTTATAGGGATGCTTAGCAGAGGAGAATATTTGGATAAAATCATATTCATACAAACATTTCTAAAAGAACTCGGTGAGGAGTTAGAGGGAGTTAACCTGACCCCCAATCTGTCATATCTATAAATCCTCAAGACCTGTTAATGTTACCTCCTTAATGTCTGTCAGATATGTCTTGTCTATTTTGCAGGTACCTGCTGAAAGGCAGTTTCTGCCATTTTGTATTTCCACCTCCTAACCATGATTGGCAAATAAAAGGTGTTCATTCAAAGATTGTTGCATGATTGGATGGACTGAGGAATGAATGAGAAGGAACTAGTGATGCTAGAACTTTGCGGGTGGAATCCTAGGCAGGCAGTCCTGGAGGGACTGCTCTTGCCCAGCCGAAAACTGCAGGAGAATAAGGGGAGTAAATTTAGGGCTCAAAGAACAAAATGAAATACAGAATGTAAAGCCTGCCATGGATTTTTAGAAATCAATTCAGCAATAGTGGGGGCGTGTGGTTCAAGGTCCTGTACAATGATAGAAGGATTTTATTTATTTACAAGCTAGACTTGTAGCCAAAAATAGAAGATAATCAATCATAATCAGCACCTTCATTTATTAGATGCTCATCTGTATCTAATATAACACTAAGCATGTTATGAACATCTCATTTAGTCCTTGCCTCAATTCTGTAAAGGTAGATATTATTATCCTAATTTTACAGATAGAGGACTTGAGACTTGGAGAAATTAGTGAACTTGCCCAGTGTCACATGATTAATGACAGATGGAGCCAGGATTCCAGACCAGAACTGTCTGACTCTAGATACTGAGATACTGTGATCTTAGCCTGTGTACTGTGTTGCATGTGCACATTGCTTATGCATGGTGTCTCTGTAATCTCAGTGTGCCTTGGTTATCATGTTTGGAAGAAGGAAGCAGCGTGAAGGCAGGAGTGTAAGTTTAAAGAAAAAAAGTGCAGGGAGAAGGGGCTCTAGGCAATCTTGACTCATTTCACAACTTTGCCTGGGGTTGCCTTCATTATTGTGGGCTGTGGGCTAACTTGTTAAATGATGGCTATATACCAGGTAAACACATAACTCTCCCTGAAATTCATTCCATGGCTGCGGAACCTAAGGTCCAGACAGCGAGTTCCATCACAGTGATGGTGTATTGGCATTCAAACACTGCACATATTTCACATGCATTATATACTCAATATTTACATTCACCCAAGCAAAGTTTGTGACTCTGGGATCCCTAATATCTACTGAATTGTAGCACTTGGGGGTTCATAAAGCAAAGGGAACACCAACAAAATTAAACTAACTTGGGAACAACAGATTGCTTTTCAAGGGTAACCCCCTGTGTGTACATTAGATACATATTCTTTTTTCTCATTTGCATGACCGATTATCGGGAAGTTCCTTATAGTGAGGTGCAACAATTTTATGTGATTGCAGCAGCTTCAGCAGTTTTGGAGGAGGTTTCCCTGGCAGAACACAGTCTCAGGGAAAACACATTATGTTGATTTACTAGCAATTCTGCAAATTTGTTGTCTGGGGGAATCAAGGGGAATCTTTTTGTGAGGCACAAAGAAACTGCTCACTATTTGACATTTTAAATTGCTTACTCGGAATATGCAAAACTGCAGACATCTAATTACATGTTGTTGTTTCTGAGGAGCCACCATTTTGTGCTCAGATTTGGAGATTTTCTGTGTGAAGATGAAGGGAGAGAAGTGACGTTTATTTACCCAAGTTGTAGAGGGCAGGGTAGAGGCTATGAACATCCAGGAAAAAGCAAAGAAGAGTGAGTCTACCGCTCTCATAGCTCTACTGTTTTACTGAAATTAGTTTACGTGAAAGTTGTCACCAGATGTGCAGCTTGAGAAAGGAAGGCGCGTGGTAATGTCAAACTCTCCTTGTCTTAGAAGATCCAGGGCCATCTGGGCCGTAGAGATGACCTAGGACACGCTGCTGTGCACTCTGCACTCAGGGGCCCTGAGAGGCCAGGCGTGTTGTCCAGCGGGCAGGTAGCTCAGTGTGGAGGAGCCAAGGCTGAATCTTGCTGGCCGGGCCTTCAGGGTGGACAATCCCAGGCAGTTTGATGTTGTTAGCTAGGGTTTTGCAGAATTTTACAAGCACTGTATAGCAATTTATTTATTTTTCTATGAGATCCAAGAAACTGATCATAGGTTTTTTTCTGATGGCCAATTGTGACTAGTTGCTGAAGCAGACCAGACAGTGCTTTCTTGACAAAGCCCCTAATACAGTAGATGCCCATGAAGAAAGTGGCTTAGAAAGGAGTCTCAGGACTTCCAGAATGTACTGTGCCCTTCTTTGGTATTGTGCCAAAAATGTGAATGGGGTATAAGGATTTGGGGCTGCTGCTCTCTCTCTGACTAAATGTTTAAGAAAACTTGACTTCAGGGAAATTCTGGCCTGGAGTGGTGGAATGCCAGTAATAAACTTGTGCATTCTTTTTTTTTTTTTTTAAGACTTTATTTATTTATTTTTAGAGAGAGGGGAAGGAAGGGAGACAGAGAGGGAGAGAAACAGCAATGTATGGTTGCCTCTCACATGGTCCTCACTGGGGACCTGGCCTGCAACCCAGGCATGTGCCTTGACTGGGAATCGAACCGGGACCCTTTGGTTCCCAGCCCGCGCTCAATCCACTGAGCTACACCAGCCAGGGCAACTTGTGCATTCTTTACTCCTTTAACCAGAGTCAGTTTCTAAAAATTAAAAAAGTTTTGTCTTGGCCATGTTTTTCAGTTGGTTGGAGAGTCATCCTGTGCACCAAAATGTTGCAGGTTCGATTCCTCGTCAGGGCATATACCTAGGTTGTGGGTTCGATCACTGGTCGGGGTCTGTAGGGAGGCAGCCGATTGATCTTTCTCTCTCACATCAATATTTTTTTTCTCTTTCTCCTTTCTTCTCTCTCTAAAATCAATAAACATATCCTCGGGTGAAGATTTAAAAAAATTTTTAAGTGTTTTTTTTTAATCTGCTGGATACTTTTAACTTTTTTTTTTTTGAAAGATTTTATTTATTTTCAGACAGAGGGGAAGGGAGGGAGAAAGAAAGGGAGAGAAACAGCAATGTATGGTTGCCTCTCACGTGGCGCTCACTGGGGACCTGGCCCACAACCCAGACATGTGCCCCTACTGGGAATTGAACTGGGACTGTTTGGTTCCCAGCCCGTGCTCAGTGCACTGAGCTACACCAGCCAGGGCTATACTTTTAACTTTTTATCTTTATTATTTATGTGGGACTTTATTGCCCAGGAATGAAGCTTTAAGCATTAAGTAGCCTAATTGTTAGTTATCAGATAGATGGAGATGTTAAAAAAATTATAGGAAAATGAAGAAACCAAAGAACTTACTTATATGCATGACCCATGGATATGAACTAAGGGGGTGGGGGAAATTGCTGGAAGGAGGGGAGGTAGCAGGTAGAGGGGGGCAAAGAGGAAAAACTTGGGGCAACTGTAATAGCATAATCAATAAGTACACTTAAATAAAATTTCTATCTATATAGTTATCTAGTATTATCATTTTCTTCATCTCAAACCCCACCTTTTAATATACCCATGGTAATGTAAGTAATATACCCATGAATAAAATATGGACTAAAATAGCCCCTATAGTTGGGGAGTTTACAGTCATCGTTACCATTATATTTGCAATCATCCTCAGCATCATCAGCAATAACACATATCAAGTGTCAGAAACTGAACTAAGCATCTTAGGCCCACTACTTCATTTACTGTTGAAGTCCTGTTTTATAGCTTTGCTAGACTAACTGGAAGATGACATGCTCTATGTCTTGTTTTAAAATAAAATAAGGAAACCAAATTTAATTTTGCAGTAAAATCTTATATCTTTCTTTACATTCTATAGTGAAATTGTTTTATAAATATATCTAATGTAATTCAAATGAATGACCAGCACAATTAGATTAATTTATTATATAATTAGCAGACAATTATTGGTCACTTGCTATGTTGGCTAAGGTTTGTAGGCCCTCTAAGGTCTGAGGGCTGTGCCAATTATAGTTTATAGTGTATCGGTATAACTCAAGACTTAGTGACTCAAAACAACGTCCTTTTATTTGCTCATAGTTCCATCAGCTGGCAGTTTTGACTGGGCTCAACATGGGACAATGCATTTCTGCTCCAGACGGTGAGGGCTCACACTTGGATTTGAACTTTGGCAGGGATGTCTGGGGTAGTTGGGATGGAACAGCAGAGACCTCACTCTGCAAGTGTTCACACCCTCCAAGGAGCTCTTTGGGCTTTTCCATGGTGGTGGAAGAGTTCCCAGTAAGCAAGCACTTTTAGGACTTTGTTGCGTTATCTTTATTACTATTTCATTGGCCAAAGCAAGTCACATGGCCAAGCTCTGAGAAGAGAGAGAGGGAGACAGAGACGGGGAGAAAGAGAAAGAGAGAGAGAGAGAGAGAGAGAGAGAGAGAGAGAGGGAGAGAAGTACCCAATGGGCATAGATACAGGAAGACATAATTCATTGGGATTATTTCTGTGACAGTTTATTTCATGGGTAATTAAAAATCTAACGGGAGTGGAAATCTTAATTCACCAAAAATTGTGTGAAAAATAAAATTTGAATTTTGCTATCCCTTTAAGATTATCAATGTTAGTCATTTCTTAGATCATGATTATCTACCTGAAGTACTTGCCAAGGGAATTTAGTCTAGATGGAAAGCCAGTCTAAATTCTTTATGTAAAAGCAGGCTTCCATTAAAACAGCTTTAAGAATCTGCCCTTTTTAGCTGAGTGATTGGTCTGATACAGTCCCTCAAACATGCTCCTTTGGAGAACTTGCATTTGAGGCTGTGAGTTATTGCTTCTGTGGAAGGATCAAGTGACTAACCTTCCATTCATATCTCACTGCCACAAGCAAAGACTCTCTTGACCTCCTTAGAAGCTGGAAGAAAGATGATGCCCTCTAGTGCATTGGACAGTGTGGCCTGCAAGAATAGAATTAATCGTCACTTTCTGGGTCAGCCCCTGAAGCAGTTCCTTTATCATCATCCATCTTTTTCTAAACGAGATCTTTAAATTCCACTTTGTTAAAGAAAGAAATTAATGTGTCTGCTTTTTGTGGGGGTGGGATAAGAGTTTTTGGAGGGCATCATTTTCTTTTCTTTTGAGAAAGAGGTTTTTTAAACATTCGTAAGTATATATTTAAAGTCCTAAGCTTTTTGAGGATACCTGTATCTTTGGAAAATTATTACATGCGCAGACTGTAGTGGACATTTGCTGCCAACTCTGTCCTTCTTCTCCCAAACCCAATTTCCATGTGGAAATTTGTGTGTTTCATGGAAAGCTGGCCCTCTCTCTAGCTTCAGAGCTAGAAGCAGACATTGTAGCCAATCAGTAAATTTGATTCTACTGGCCTTGGTTTGGATGTGGGCAGGTCACCTAAACTATTGTTATCAGGTTGAGTTCGTGGGGATGCAGGGATAATTATACTTTCTTTTCAGCAAGATGAGGAAGAAGAAGCACGTAGCCTGTGGAGCTGCTCATAGCTGTCTCTCTCAGGACCATGAACGGGCCCACCCTCATGAAAGAAACCATGCTGGAGGTGGGGAGGCACGAGAGGAAGGGACGCGAGAGGAAGAGAGCAGGTCCAAGGTGAGGTCAGGGAACTGCTGAAGCGAGCTTTCCCGGTGCGACTTTTCAGTTACGTGAGCTAATAAATTACCTTTTGCTTAATCTACTTTGAGTTAGGCTATCATGTTTGTCACCTAAAGCATTCTAACTAATAACCTCATAGAGAAGATGAAATTCTCCTTTTGTAAAAACCCCTTGAAGGCTACAGGCTGAGGACGAAGACACTTAAAGGACGATAATGAAAGAGGATGATTATAACCCAGAGGAGAGGAACTTTGTCTAACACACTGTTACCGGCAGAGCCTTGTGTAAGAAGGACCTCGACAGAGGATGTTTAATTGTGCAGAAACCAATGATGAAAAATGTACAGAAGTGCAACTGTGCTCTCTTATATGATGACAAGGACAGGTTTTTTTTTTTTTTTTGCCTGGGACCAGTTTGTCTTGATATTCCTTTTACATGCAGGTTCATTTGCATTAACATTAATTTAGAATTAATTTATATTAAATAGTTATTGCATACCCAGGATGTACCAGATGCTTGAAATACAGGGTATCATCATCATCATCATCATCATCATCTCTATATTCAAAAATTCAAAAATCAGTGAGAAGAGGGTGGAAGAAATCGAGTAAAATAATTAAAACTCAATGTAACGAACCTATACAATGTGATGGAAAGCAATCGATGGGACAGTTATTTCCACTGTAGTCTAGGACAGTGGTTCCCAAAGGCAAGTCCATGGCTATTTTTTGTTTTGATATGGCAAAATGAGAAAATTTAGAACAACCAAATAGGTGAAATTTTTATAAAACCAAATCATGAAATTGGAAAGCTGTCATGTATTCTGAGGTACTATTCTTCCCTTTTTTGGCTCTAACTTAGTCTGTGTATTATGATAGGTGTATATTTGTGTGGTCTTTCTTGGGAAAGTAAAAATGGGCAATCCTATATTAGGACTCATTTTTCTTAGTATTAATAACATCTGTATTATAAAACCTTGGTAATCACGTGGCTAGGATATAGTTGGAGTAGGCTTTTAGTAAAGGTTATTCTGTAATGGATCTTAGAGAATAGGTACAATTTCAATAGGCATAGTAAAGAAGAAGGGGGCTCAGTGTCAGCCCCGGGTAGGAGATGGTAAGGCCTGCTTGAGGAATGGCATGTATTCTGGCATATTTTAAAAAGAAAGAATATGCAGGGAATGGCAAGCACTGCAGTTAAAATAATTGGCTTGGTTCAGGTATTAAAAGGCCTCGAATGTCATGCTGAAGAACTGAGGTTTGATCTAATAGACAGTTGGAGCCACTGAAGCATTTTAAAGTAAGGAAGTAACATGCTCAGATATGTGATCTTGAAAGATAATAAAAATAATGGGAAAACATGTTCATTTCTGTGATAGTTACATTTTCAGTGGATCTAGAAATAGAAGCTAATGTTTAAATATGAAGAATAAAACTGGTAAAAGGGCCCTGATATATAGCGGCAGAAGGAATTGGTCAGCGATTTGTGCAAAAATATGAATCACACACTTGGCTATTGCAGGTTATTTTCAAACAGTCTCCCTCTCCCTCTCCAGACACACACACACATGCACACACAGGCACACACAGGCATACACACACATGCCAGAGACCTCAGAGCACACCCCCATTCCAGAAGTTCCCTTTCTTTCATTTTATCTTAGAGTTAAGAAGTTTCTTGCCTGATTTGTTGTATTGAATGAATATCTGCTGGCCTTCCCAGAAGCTAACTGTGTTTCCAAAGGAGCATCGTGGGGACCTTCAGAAGCATCTCACTGCTATCATGAGGAGACTGGGAGAAACAAGCTTGTAGAGTCTGGGTGTCTCTAAGGAGGCACTCTGTTTGGATTAGAATACGGCTGTTAGTCCATTTTTCCCATTCTAAGTGAAAATGAAATCAAAGAGCAAGTAAATTGCCATGTGCTCACATCTCAACATTGGATTAAAGTGAGGCCTAATCTAGTGGAAAGAAAATGCTTTGTGGTTGAAAAGAATTTTCTTGGAGTTCCAGGTCCTGTCTATTAGCTATGTGATCTTGGCCAAGAATTTTAACTTCTTTGGTTTTCAGTTTGTTCAGGTGTCTGCTCCATCTCATAAAATTGCTAGGAGGTTTAAATAAAATGATATAAGTAAAGCCCAGTTCCTGGCTCGTCATGGACGATCACAGATGGGCAGTTGACTTCTCACAGCTGAGAATGACAGGTTGTTATCATTTTACATTTATAGGGTCCAGGTAAGAGTGTAATGGGGGCCTATGTACCATATGTCTAAATCCTTAAAAGTTATAAAACAACGAGCACACATATAAGTAAATGTTATATGCTTCTAGAATGGCAAATATACCCTCACAGTGAACAGTTCAAAACTATGTGTAAAGCAATAGCTCATAACAAATAACTGTGGATAGTGCAAGTCCAAATTAATTTCCTGTTTGCCAAGACAGTGATTCCTTCTGAGAGATGTGTTGGCAATGGCCACTGGGCTGTGACAGGAGGGAAGGGAGGGAAGGTATTTCTCGTTGACTTGCTGGGCAGCCCATTCTCACTCCTATATCCTCCCTGACTTTCTCTTCCTCTTCATGTGGGAGAGACCCCTTTATCCCTCCTAAGGATGGACTGTTTGCTCATCTGTCACCTCCACCCTTGCCCCCCCTGCAGCTACTTTGTGAGGGTCAAACCTTCAAGATTTTTCTTCCCCTCCCTAGTCTTATTCAAATGACCTCTTGCTGCAAATTGCCATCAACACCTCCACTCCCCAGTAGCATTTCCCTTTTACATTTCTCTAAAGAACCTGAAGCTGAAAGTCCAGGCTCTTAAATCCCATCCAACCTATGGTTCAACATAGCCCCCCCTCCTTAGCTTTCCATATCTGGCTCTGTCCTAAGACAGGCTCTCATGTGAAAGTATATGGACACACTAGCCAGTAGGTTCCAGCTCTATCGACACACAAAGCAATAGCTGTCCTTGCCTGTCCCTTGAGCCAAGGGGTATATATACTGGTGGCCTCTCAAAACACTAGACCAGGGGAGAGGCCCAAGCAGGACCTGGAGTTGGAATTAGAACCACTGGGTCATGGATTCAGAGTTCCTGTACCTCAAGCCTTGTCTAGCAGGGGAAGCACAGCCTACAGTGGGCACAGCACCTTAACCCCTGTCTCTTTGAGCAGGAATGTGGGTGGAGGAGAGAAAGATTGAGGAGAGCAAGCATAGGGCTCAGCACAGGGGAGTTTCTTTTCTAGGCCTCAGGGGAATGCTGGTTTTTGGAGACATTTTGTGTACGACCCTGTTCCCTGTTACTCCTATCCCCTTTTCAGGGCCTTTGATTGTCTTCTTCCTCTTTGTTTCATCTTAACAGTGTTTTTCCCACTTGTTCTTACTTTCTCTTCTTCACTCTTTGAACACCCCAAATGGCTGCGTGTTCTCTATTTTTCTGGACTTGCCAATGTGGAGTTTCTAAACAATTGATCACTTTTTATGGCTTGCTCATAATAGTTACTAAAATATCACTCCTCATCTCTACCTATAGTTGAGATACATGCTATTTTACCCTCTGACCCAGGAACTCCACTCTTAATTATGATGACGAGGGGCTATGAGGCAGGGCATTTATTGCTGTGTTGCATGAGATGATGTTGTAGGGGAGGCCAAACTTGACCTCTGCCCCTCTTAGGTTTCAGCTGGGATTCTTTAACAAAGAGACAGATTCACAAGAGAAAAACAAACAGTTCATTAACACATGCAGTGCACATCACGCAGGAAATTTTGATGAAAAGTAACTCAATGCAGTGGCTTAAAATTTTAGCTTCTAAAGCATACTCAGCAAAGAACGATACATTTGCAGAGCGATGATAGGACAAAGGAACGAAGTTTTAGCTTTATAGGGTGGCAAATTGTGGGAAGGTGAATGTGTGGGAGGGAACTAATGGAGGCAGGTGCGTTTGCAGATCCCTCTTGTGCCATCTCTGGGCTAAGGGTTGGTCTCCAATAAAAGGAGGATTTATAGCTTACCTTTAGGCAGAAAAGGAGATTTCCCTGTCTTTGTTACCTCTTGATTGCTTTTATCTGAGAATAATTTTTATGTCAGCGAGGCATTTTGGGGGTGACATGTTCTGGTTTTCTTCAGTGGGGAGCTGGAGGCAGTTCGGAAGTCTGTCACTGGAGAATTGGATGGGTAGAATGTGGTGGGCACACACATGTGATGCTTCATGTCACTTCAAGGCATAGAATAGGTGTTCAGATAGCAACATGTATGGATTATAAAAGCATTTTAATGCATGGAAAGTAGCAAAGTAATACCATTTATGTAGAATAAGACTTCATATTGTTGACTTTAAATGCATAAATAGCTAGGTATTTCTCCAGCAATATGGGTTTATTTGGGACTAACAAAGAATTGCAATTTGGGACGTACAGTCTAATGGTTAAGCCAAGCGAAGTTCAGAGCACCAAGGAGAGGAACTCTATTTTATAGAGGAAAGGGGGAGGTCAGAGTGGCTGTTGTAAACGGAGAGTCTGAGAGTGGGAACTGGGTGTAGCGGCTTTTCATTGGCTGAGTTGTAACAGTCTTTCATTGGCTGAGTGGTTGCTGGGCAAAGAGAAGATCCTTCTTTTTCCTTCTGGAGTAGTACAGTAGAACAACATCCTCC
This sequence comes from Micronycteris hirsuta, assembly GCA_004026765.1. Lineage (NCBI taxonomy): Eukaryota > Metazoa > Chordata > Mammalia > Chiroptera > Phyllostomidae > Micronycteris > Micronycteris hirsuta. The sequence continues at coordinate 63,618 of PVJI01001864.1, forward strand.
TGTTGGAGATGGAGAGGCAGGGCTCTTTCTGTCTGGGGTAATTGATGAATGGTAGGGTGTGAGAGCTCCCCCTGCAGGCCCACCCAACTCCAATATAAGTGAAGTTTCTGTTTATTAATCTTCACAGTATAAAAAAATATAGATTTTATAAAAACAAGAACAATATAGGAGATTAAGGCATGATTAACTCAACTCTCAGCACCTGAAATTCAAACAACAGCATATCATTTTGTGTTGGGCAATCCGTATGTCAACATAGACTCCTTCTTATCTCTTCAGCCTACCAGTAAGGGCCTCAGTGACTGCTTCTTGCTATTATAACATCCTTTGGTCCTTCACATTTCCATGGGGGATGTGGGCCAGATTTTACCCCGCTGGGGAATCACCCAGTTCTCCCTTAGGACTCTGGGAGGGCTTTGCCATTCCTGCCATTGAGGTACCACTGAGGAAAAATCTTTCAGTTTTCCACAAGCTTTTTTTGGGATGATTTATACTTTTTTGGGAGGTGGGTGTGAAGGATTTACCTGATTGACCCCAAATATTTAATGGCTTTCTTATTGTTGTCTAAAATGTAAATTCTTAGTTCTAGAACATTTCCTTTTGATCCTGCAATGTTTCTCAACTGAGAGGTGCTGGTGGAGTTTTGGGAGGGACATTTTTGGTTGGTGTGACACTTTCTGGATATCACCAGAGGGTTAGAAACCCTGGCCTCCACCCTCTAAAAGATAGAGGGGCTTACTCATTCTTAGCAATAACCCCAAATTCCCCCAAGATTTCCTTAGGCCCCCAATAAAGGGTCATCACCCACCCATCTAAGGGCATGTCTTCCCGAGACTTTGCTGGCCCTTTCTGGACTTCTTGCAAGTACTTTATCTTCCCACACCTCCACCATGATGCCTTTCCTGACTGTACCAACCCACAAAGATCCCTCCCTCCTAGGAATGTACAATATCATGTATTTGGTAGATATATATTTATTCTTGTGGTATCTGTTATATTGTTGTCTTATGTCATTATTTAGTATATTTTATAAACTCTCATGATTCTATATATTACTTTCCCGATTAGTTTATAAGCTGAGACCTGAAAGGGAAGGAAAGGGAAAGAAAAGGCCTCCACAGTGTTTCCTATTCTGATCGACGCCTCCCTCTGAATACTTTCTGGGTTAAAACGTTTCTAGTTTAGATTTTAGGAAAGCTTAGAATAATTGACTCTAAGCAGTTTAGGAAGGGCACTAGAAAATTCATTGTGGGTTGAGAACTTTCCATTTCTATTGCGGAGGTGAGTTTAGCTTTGGGCCATTTTGGTTGAGTGAGCTTCAATCAATGCATTGGGTAAATGAATTAAAAGTTTTAGCAACCAACCACTTGTGAGAACTTGGTTGAAACAGCTTTCTTCAATATGATAATGGGGAAATTTCCATTTCTTCAGAGCCAGGAAGAAAAAAAAATGCTCTTTCCCCAAATGTCTATATCTTTTGTTCCCTTCATCCAGATTTACTGAACATAACAAAATTCTATATACAAAGTGACCTGAATCTGCTGCTTCAAAACATAATCCTTTTTTACTAACATTTTGATAAGCTAGTTCATAGTGTCAAAAAGCAGCTTATTCTAAAATTAATACAGAGTGCACAAATGCACATTAAATGAACGACCTAATTACTGAAACTGCAGTAGTCTGTGAGGTAATGAACATAGGTAGGGTTGAGTCCCTGTAACAGGCTGCTGGAGGACTGATAGGACATGTCACGAGCCTACTTTGTGCATGGCCAATCTGACGCCCCCATGTCTCTGGACCATAATATTCCATTTATCTGATTCTAGACACACCACAGGAGTACCAGTGGGGTCTGAGGTTAGTTTAGCTGCTTGCTGGGCCAGAACAGGTGTCACCCCAGCACACTCATCTAACAGGGTCCCACAGCAGCCCAGATTAAGTCCTTGTGGATCTGTGCACAGGACACCAGCCACAGGTCGATTCTTCACTGTGTCCTCCCATTGCTGCTCCAAGGTCATCTCCATCCCACCAGCTGTGCACCCCAGCTCAGGACCCCATTTTGCATTGCTTTCTTCTCTGCCATAGTCCTCCCGTGCTCCCAAATGTCTATGTCCTGATATTAAAAATCACCCAGGATTTTGGTGCACTTTTGCTAACACCAAAAGCACTTTTTCCTAATTTAGTAAAGTGAGAGAAAGGCAGTGATAATTTAGATAAGTTTTGTTCCCCCCCAGGAGCATTTTGGAGGAACCTGGCCTTGCTGTGAATGACCTTCCTACACCTTCATGCTTGTTACTTTCAGTCTAATAGCCAATTAAATTTGCATGGGGAAAGACTTAAAAGAGCTTCTGGTTGAAAGAACAGAAATGCTAGGGAACATTTAATAAGTTGTCAGTGTATAAATCACCACAGACCAGGCCTTTCGAACTTGTAGCAGAATCAGTAAGAATTCCTGTGTTAAGGGGACTTAGCACCTGTATCTGAGAGGCAAGAGTATGAACTGATAAAGGTGAAGTAACAGAGCACTAGGGTTCTGGTCCCCATTCTGCAGTATAGGGACCAGAATACGCCACCGCAAAATATATCATTTGGCATTAGGATTATTTTGACCTGGGGGTGGAGCAAGTGAAAATCAATAGCCGCGGAACAATATCTTCCATTATCTAAAACTTCTGAAAATGAGAACTGCCATACATCTCCTTTTCCAGGAAAGTTTTATGGTCATGAAGACCGAAAGTGGGCACCAAGGTGGACCTACATAAATAATCTTTATTCTCTGAGTTTCCCCCATACATTTGCCTTCTCACAGTTTGCTGCCCCTGAAAGGTGACAGCCCTTTCCCTTGTCTTGTCGCTTCTCTACAAATAGATTGTTCTTTTGTAAAGATACTAATAAGCCCAAGTTCTAACCGCCCCTTTCATTACTCATTTCTCCTGTACTTCCATGTATATGGTCAATGCACATGTTAATAAACTTGTTTGCTTTTCTCTTGTTTCTCTGTCTTTCATCAATCCGATTTTACAGGGCCCTGCCAGAGAACCTAGGAGGGTAGAGGGAAAAATAATTTTTTCTCCCTTACTTTGGGTTTGGGGTTAGGTTAAGTGCAGGGGGGCAGGAAGTACCAGGGTGCAAGCACCCAAGTGTCATCTGGGTTGGCCCCAAACAGTGAAGACATGTTAAAAATCTTTTATTTATGAAGTTGCCAGTTATAAAAACAGTCACGGGGAATATAGCACAGCTTAGGGGACATAGTCAATGATATTGCAATAACGTATTGCAGTAACTCTATACGTATATGGAGTTAGATGGATGCTAGACTTACCAGGATGATCACGTTGTAAGTTATGTAAATGTCTAATCACTAGGTTGTACACTTGAAACTAATATGATATTGTATGTTAATTATAGTTGAAAAATTAAAAAGTATTAAAAGATAAAATGTCGGGCCTTGACACATGACGTCTCTTTGTAGTGAGCGCTACAATGAATTTGTTCTATGAAAAGAAATCACGCTGCCAGCCCAGCAGTGCTGCAGCTGAACAGCAGCGCCGTTCTCTGGAGGACGTGTGTGCCTGCAGAGCAGTTTCGAATTCAGAGAAGCAGGTGAGTGTCCGCTGTGCTCCCTCCGCAGTTCTCCCCTCCCCCTCTGCCCCAGCCTCACTGCTGCCTTCTCTGTTCCTCCGCTCCTGCCGGGCTCTCCCCTCTGGGCCTTTGTGCCTAGTTTTCTCTGCCAGGTTGTGGTTGTCCTCACGTGTTCACCCACTCGCTTCCGTCTGGTCTTTACTCAAAGGATACTTTCTCAGTGAGGCCATTCCTGGACATCCCATCTGAAACTGCCATCTTCTCTGATATTATTTTTCTCCTAAACTCTCAGGATTATTTAACAGATTATAAAATGTGCTTATTAATCTTTTTCTTTCACCACTCTGCACTCTAAAACACAGTATTAGCTCCATAAAAGGTTTTTTTTTTTGTCTGCTTCCTTCACAGCTCTATCCTCCACACCTAAAATAGTGTTGGACACATAGTGTGCTTTCAATAAATATTGATTGAAGAAATTGAGGGATTGGCCTTAGTAGCACCATGCAGCAGCTCCCCGTCAGCATAGCTTTCCTTCTGTAGGCCTGCAGCTCAGCCTCCTCCAGTTCCTGGGTCCCGACCGCACTGGCCGCCCTCTGTGATGTCAGGCGCATGCTCCCCAGCTCTCCTCCCTGCCCCACCTCTGCCTCTCACGTCACTGCACAACCTTCCGAAGAGTGTCTGCTGCTGGTAACTATTGGGTTGGCCAAAAGTTCGTTTGTTTTTTCCATAAGATGGCTCTTGTAGTGCTTAGTTGTGTTTACCTTTATTCAAAACAATTTTGTAAGATTGTATTGTGATAGCTATCAACATGTATTAAAAAAACTTGTCAACACTGGTGAATTTTGTGCAGCCATTTTAATATTGAAGATGGGAGAAAATAAGCAACATTTTTGGCATATTATGCTTTATTACTTTAAGAAAGGTAAAAGCACAACTGAAACACAAGAAAATATTTGTACAGTTATGGAGAAGGTGCTGTGACTGATCAAACATGTCAAAAGTTTCTTGCTGGAGATTTCTCACTGGATGATGCTCCATGTTGGGTAGACCAGTTGAGGTTGATAGTGATCAAATTGAGACATTAATTGAGAACAAGCAATGTAATACCATGCAGGAGATAGCTGACATATCCAAAATATCCAAAACAATAACGTTATTGGTGAAAACGAAAACTACGTCTTTTATTTTATGGAAAAAACCACAAGACTTTGTCTAACCCAATACATAGAAACAGACAGGTTTAGCTGGAGGAAAAGTCACTAGTTACAATGATTCTCACAAAGTATAAATAAATATTACCCCTGATTTCCAGCAGAACGTGGAAGATCTATACTTGTATGTGTTTTTCTGTCTTCCTCTATTTCCTGACTAGTGGAGTCTATAAAACAGCTCTGTCCTTTTAAACTATTTTGTGTTTCTACTTTTTTTTTTTAATCTGAAGTCCTCCAAAATCAGGGTCCCTTTCTAGTCTCTCCTGCACAATCCCTGGGGAAGTCCTGATTACCTTGCTAGGTGAGATTACTAGGTGGAAACACCTCAGGGCCTGTTCCTAGTGGTGTCTAATGTGCCACCCTTCCCCCACCACCTGCTGCGACTCAGCGCTTTGACGTTCAGGAATCTGGTCTGCAAATGCAACGGCTTCTGGACACAGCTGAATGCACTAGGGTGCTCATGGCAGAGTTCCGCCTGATAGGTAAGACCGAGAAATAACCTACCTTTCCATCAGGAGGAGCCGATTCAACAACTGATGGTATGGTATAGAAGTGTTTTGCTTGTCAAAACAAGGAGGCGGATTTTCAAAGAGGTATTTAACTATCTAGTCTTGTAGATTGTATCTGCAGAGAACAGCTCTGGAAAGAGAGGGGGTGGATTGTTTCTGAGAAAGAGTGCTGAGGTGTTGCGGTTCACTGTGTGCATCTTTTATTCAGTTCTTCTTTTCTATTCTTCAAGACCCTTTTGTAAATTTCCCAGTAAAGTTTCGTACAGCTGGTGTTAGGTTAAGTCCCTAAAACTTTTTGATTCTGTTGTGAATAATGTTTTTTTTCCTTTTATCATTTCTCATTAATATGCTGATATATAAGAATGTCTTGTATAAATGTAGCTGATCTTGAATTCAGCACCTTTGCTGAACCCTGTTCTTAGTTCTAATAGATTAGTTCTAATGGAACACATAATATTCTTGTATTCAGAGTCTCTTGAATTTTCTAAGTAGCCAACCATATTCTTTGTAAATGACAATTTAGTGTCTTCTTGCTCAAGCCTTCTTTTTCTTTGCTTCATATTTGCTTTCTTTTCCATTTTTTTGTGAATTAATCAGGTATTCTGTACCGTCTCCATTTCTTCTTTTTGTCAGCTTGGAGGTAAGCTTAAAACTTATCACTAAGTTTTTAATATGTATACTTTACTATATATTTTTTATAAAAAATGCCCCCATAAGTGTTTATTTAATATATTCATTACAAGGGCTCAACCAGAGACTTAATATTCTGTACAAAAATCAAAGAAAGGACAGACCATCCGATGAAAAATTAAGGACAGCAGAGGGAGACAGGCTGGACAGCCGGGTCGGGGCTCTTGGAGGGAGACCTGCTCTACGGTTTCCTGCAGATTCTTAAAGGCGGTGGGTGTTTCCAGAACTCAGCAGTACATGTGCTCAGAGGGCTGTTGATATTGGGTTCTCCCAGCAGGCCCTGCACGGAGAGCAGGGTGGTCCCGATGTCACAGGGCTGACCACTTGACCTCCAGCATGTCCAGGCAGAAGGGACTGGTGTCCATGTGTTGGTGGTGACGGCAGGGCATGAGCTTCCTTCTCTGTGGGTGGGCTGTGAAGGTAGGCGCTGGGACAGTACCCGCTGGGGAACTCCGTGGAGAGAGACCTCAGGTCTTCCTAGACTGTTCTGGCTGTTCCCTGGATGGTCCTTCCTGGCCCCTCCACCATTTGAAGAGGCAGTTCGAGTCAGGGAAGGCAATTCTACTGTCACCAGACTCCCTGCGGATCATCAGACTGGGCCCCTCCTTTACAGAGGCTACTGGGTGGAGGTTCTGGGGCCCATCCAGGCCATGCTGGCAAGGACACTGACCTTGGAGAACACGATTGCAACTCTTTGTTATGTAATTTCTAATACAATCCAAAGTTGTTTTGCCCAGAATAATAGGGACTCAGAGGCAATAGCAGAAGGAAGGAAGCTTCCATCAAAGAGGATAAAGAGGATAAAGGATAAAAGGCCTCTTAAACTGTATATAGGAGTGTCAGTGCCTCTGTTCTTGTAAAGATGTTACCAAAAAGGGGATAGGTCAGTGAACAAATTCACCTGGACATGTGCAAAAGAAGCCAGGAAACCAAATTAAAGCCTATGAGAGAAAGAACACTCAGCTCACATCCCGCTTCGCCTCTTCCAGTCACCCTGGGACCCCGAGCCTAACTTCCTGTTTTTCTCAAGGCCCTGCAGTTAAATCCTTACTTGACTTCTCCTGGTCTTGAATATGGTAGTCCTCAGAGCTCCTTGAAGTTAGGCAGTATGTCCCGACCTTCTGTATCGTTCAGGATACAGTACCAGAATCTGTGGAATCATAAAGTCTGTCTTGCGGTTGAGAGAACTGTGAAATGAAATTGAATGTAAGTCTCCCTGAGTAGAAGCCAGTTAGGGGTATGGGTATCCGGCTTTGCAAAGGAAGCCTTCACCTTGGGCTACCTCACTTCGTGTCTTCGGTACTGTGCTTTTTGTATTACCTTTCTGTGTACTGATAAGAAAAGTGAAGGTTGAAGAATGATATAATTGATTAATTAGACTGAAGGGGTCTTAGATAAGATGAAATTTGTCTCATCACAAATTAGAGACTTGTTCTGTCGTGTTTTCCTGACATTCAGTGCAAAGTAGTAGACTCTTACGGTTAAATTGTTTTGTTACAGCAACAAGTCCTGTTTGAACTGGAGAATGGAGTCCCCATAACCCCCAGGCTTATCTTAAATCCAAACGTTTATAGAACATATTATATGTACTTGGAATAACATGTACTTATTATAAGGAATAGTATGATTTCATGAAACATCGATACCATATTACACATAAGCTGTAAATGACCTGCTTCTCTAGCTTTTCTCTCTTTTTCTTCTTTGTTCTGATATATAACCCTATTCCATAAAACTCTGGGAGAAAGGACGTCAGTGCTGCTTGCTTTCCCCCCTGCAGCTGCTGGTATTAGAATAAAGATGCCCCCGGCTGTTTCTGATTCAAATCCAACTCAAAGCTTTGTTTCTTCCAAATCCTCACCTTAGGCACGTGGCAGGTGTTCCAGTCATACCTGTTGATTGACTGAATTGAAAGTGATTAACTTTCTTTAATAAGGAACCTGGAGACCTGCAGGCATTTTCTTCTGGTGTTGTACATGAGAATGTGTCTGCCCCTGCATTTGGAGTAATCATCTCTGCTGGACACAAACTCTGAGGCATGTGGTGAAGATACAATTTCTTGCTCCCAAAAGTATACTGGAGAAGAGTCCATGGTTCTAATTAAACTCTCTTTCCTGAGTTTAAATTAAAGTGAATCAAATGCAGGTGGGAGATAAACATAAGAGTTATTACTATATAGGCTTTTCTCTCTCTTTTTTAAACCTGAAGTTTTAGCTAATAACCTTGTGAAAAAGAATGTCATTCCAATAGAGGCTGCTGCCACTTCTGCTCTCCAGGTTCTTGTTTTGCTTCCTTAGCTGGTGACATTTAGCGTGGCCCAGAGTCGCTGCTGACAGCAGGATCCTTCAGGGCGGCAGCGTGTTGTCTGACTTGTTTGGTCCAAAAGCACTTCTGTCCCCTGGAAAACTGACAGCAAATAGACTTCTAGCTGAATAACAAGTAGGGTTGGGTAACAGACTGACATTCCTCAGAATTTCTGTAGTAACCAGTCAATCTGCTGTACCTTGGGCCCTACTCAACCTACAGTAAAACATGTAGAAAAACTACAGAAGCCCCAATTCCTGTCCAAATGGAGCAGAAAAGTTTAATTTCAGGAGTGGCAGGCAGTTTAAAAATCTCTCCAGAGAAGTGCTTTTGTGAATTAAGTGTGTATGCCATGGCGGCTGATGTCCATTACTGAGATGGAAATGTGAATAAACCAATTTGTTTCTGTTCAGAAAACACTTTTTCTTTAGATTTTTCAAGTGATGCCTGGGAAATAAGAAGTACTCCCCCCACCCCCCACCCCACCAAGAGCTAGATGTGTCAGTGTTAGGCTGTAAACCAAAGAGAGAGAGAGAGAATTCATTGATTTGGGTGAAATTAAATAGAATTTATTTGAAATTAATAAGATTTATATCACTTGAAATCATATATATGTATAGGATGTCATATACATGGGCACCAGGAGAAGAGAGGTGCCACTGGGCTAGGGAAGGAGGAACCAGCAGTGATCAATGTCGCCTGCTTCACTCTGTGAGTTGGAAAAACTAACCATTGAAGGGAAGTGACGAGCCCATTCGATGGGTGTCTTCCATTTCCTGACGTTCTGCGTGAATGCTGGGTGGGGAGGCTCCGCAGTAAGAAAGTTCTGAGGCTCAGGCTCTTGGCAAGCTGATGAATGAATGAAGGAGCCCCAGGGAATGCCTTGCATGGGAAAGAAAGGAAATCATTGTTAATATCATGTTCCAGCAGAGCTTCTTCAGGTAATAATTTTCTTTCTTTTTTCTTTTTTTGTAAAAAAGATCCACTTAAGCAGTACAGAGGGGAGAAAGTAAAAAGTAAAAATCTCTTTTAAACATCTCATCACCCAGATAAAAGTACTGTTTGCCATTTTTAAAGACAGGAGATACTACAGCATGTTTATATGTTGGGAGTGGTCCAGGACAGAGGGAGAAATTTATGATGCAAGAGAGAGAGAGAAGGGGGCAATCTTTGGAGCTTTGCCTTTGAGCAGGTGGGAGAAGATGGGATCTAGTGTATAGCTGGAGGAGCTTGCTTTATGTAGGAGACAGCAGGCGTGCTAGTTAGGGTACTCCTTATTGCTGTAAAATAACCAGCAGTTCATTTCTCCCTCATATCAACAGTCCAGCACAGGTCAGGCTTCTGTCCCAGGCAGTGCCCCTCTAAGTGCGATTCTAGACCTGGAGTTCCTTCCCAGTGTGGCTCTGTCACTCTGGAACCCTTCACTTCCAGCCATGTTGGTGGGATAGAGAGTATGAGCCAAAAGCTCAAGGGAGCTTTTAGGGACCAGGTGTGGAAATGGCTTGTATGCTTTTCACCTACATTTGGCAACTGTTCCTGCTCTAACCCAAAGACAAGGAAGGCTGGAAAATGTAGTCTCATGTTTTAGAAAGGAAAGAGAACTAACGAGCTTCTAGCCAGTCTCTGCCATAGAAGGTAGGCAGAGACCTTCTATATAAACATTTCTAGCAAATAATACAGTATGTGTGAAGTGCTTACTCCCTTGATGGAAGCCACTGAGGGACCTTGTAATGAATTTACAGAAATGTTAGTATTGTCATGTTCCTCATGTCATTGCCCTAAGGTTTCTTTTTGCTTTGTTTTTCCTAAGTGAGAAAAGTATATTATAGTAAATATATATTGTATGATCCCATTTTATAACAGCTAAGATTACCAAGCTTAAAGTAACAATGAAGCACCATCCTGTATACTGGGCCTTAGTTTTCACCAAAGCACCTATCCACCCCTATCTGAAATATTATGCATGGACTGCCTTTATTTGTTTTCTTGTTATTATGAAATTTAACCCCATGAAGACATTTTGGTTTGCTTTGTGTTCTGCTATTATCCTCTGCACCTAGAACAATGTCTGGTATTGAAAGTATTTATTGATGAATAAGTGAGTTTTGGGGACATCTTTCCAGATATCTTTCTATGTATGTAAAACACACAACCATACACACATAGATATTAAAATACAATTTTATAAAAATGGGATCACACTTCATAATTCTAGCTCTATAACTTCTTTTGTTTTTTTCACTTATCTCAAAGTCATAGACCTGTTTCAGTAACAAAAACTATTGGTCACTATCATGTCTTTAAATTGTTAAAAATACCTCCTTAATGTCTATCACAACCTAATTAATGAATTACATTGGTGTAATTCATTGGTCCCTGATAGGTGGGTAAGGTGCCAGCCTGGCTCAGATTTGATAAAGCAGTCTTGATGGAAATCACAGAATGATCTCAAATGGATTTTTTGAAATATGAGTTTTTTAATATAATCCAACCTTCATAAACCTATGCAAATACAGTTCCGCATTTACCTCAGCCATACAGTGCTCTTCAAGGGACGCCTGTGTGCTCGAAGGTCCTAGGGTGAGTAAGATGTGGCATATACTCACCAGAAGTTTTCTGTCAAACATTAGACAAGGCAGAGACATCTTGTACTTACTGAGCAATGTGGTCTAAAGTCCATGAAACTTAAAACTTAGTGTGCCCAGACTCACAGATCCTCACATGCCTGTGTATCTTACTCTCACAAATGTTCTCCATTCCTCCACCAATAAAGTGGGAGAGGAATGGGGCAATGAAAGATGCTACTTACGGTGTAAGTGTTTGGAGTAACTGGCTGAAGCCCTATCATACACAATCCCCTACTGGGTCTGGAGGCTGGAGGTTTAAATTGGGGAAGTGATTGATTATATTAGACGGCTGGGTGAGGAAATATGCAAAACTCTGAATTCAGGTCTGAGAAAGTGCAGAATCTCCTTGTTACTTGTGAAAATATCATGGACAGCCACAAAATCAAGAATTTACAATCTTTACAGTATATCTGAACCGCCTCGTCCTCACCACAGGCCAATTAAATCAAGTGTCTGGGAAGGGAGCCAAGACACTGACCTTTGCGATGTCTGAAGAAAGTGAGCATGAAATCTGCCACAAGTGGATGCATTTCTCCAATTTCCATCTGTGCTTTGAGTTAGGGAGCCTGAGCGCCTGTGACTCTATGAGGCAGGGGAGAGCTGGTTAAGTACACAGTCAGGTGGTGCCCGGGCAGCTGCGGCAGCAACCTGGTCAGTGAGTCTACTTACCGGCTCTCAGTGGGGACCTGCTGTCACCCACAGCTGGCAAAGCGGGAGCCTGGTTGGCTGAGCTGTGGAGCACAGGTCCCTATAGTGTCCACCATTCACCTCGACTTTGATGGTTCAGTCTCTGCCTACATGCTCTTCAGCTCTGTGCTTTCTGCCGTCACAGATGGCTGCTGGGGCTTCAATTTGCAAACATTTCTAGCAAATAATACAGTATGTGTGAAGTGCTTACTCCCTTGATGGAAGCCACTGAGGGACCTTGTAATGAATTTACAGAAATGTTAGTATTGTCATGTTCCTCATGTCATTGCCCTAAGGTTTCTTTTTGTTTTGTTTTTCCTAAGTGAGAAAAGTATATTATAATAAATAGATATTGTATGATCCCATTTTATGACAGCTAAGATTACCAAGCTTAAAATATCACTAAATCTTGGTAACTTCATGTAGAAAGCCTGGAATGAAATATATCAATTATTAATTTTGGTGTCCTGAGATAGGTGTGGGGAGCAAGGGTGAAATGGGAGAGGGATAATTAATTAATTTTTTTGAATTGTGTTAATAATCACAAAGAACACATAAACTTTGTAATTTTAGAAGAGGGATCTCAAAAAATTATGATATGTAGTCAGAGATTTCTCAATCCCTTAGTGCTTAATAGAAAACAGGCAGAAGGAGGGCTTTTTATAGAAAAAGGTAATAGAATCTTGCTACTGATGTCACTATGAAAACTAGCAGTCAGTGTTCATTCATTCACTCAGCAAATGTTAACTGACCCACTCCCATGTCCCAGGTACTGTCCTGGCATTGTTCTAGGTGCTGGTACAACAGCTATGGAAGCAATTTACTGTCTTCTCTTGAGGAAGAGATGGATATTAAATAACAGGTATATAAGTTTGGGAGTGAGAAATGGTGGTGGAGAAGGCTGAAGCAGAGCTAGGTGTCGGGGATATGGGTGATGGGCAAGGCAGACTTCAACGAGAAGGCAACATTTCAGTAGAGGTTTAAATCAAGCAAGGGAACAAGCAGTGGGGAATAAAGTTCCAGACAAAGGGGATAATGGCTTCAAAGAATAGCAAGAAGGCAGAGTGGCTCAGGAAAACTACAGGAGGGAGAGGAGGTCTGGGAGCTAGTCATGGCCCAGATGATACAGGTCTTATTGGCTGGTGGTAAAGACTCTTCTGAATGTGATGAGCACCAGTCCTTATAGGCTTATGAGTAGGGCAACATGATTTGATATATGCTTTATGCATATTAAAAGTCTCACTCTGGATGCTGTGTGGATAGATTATTAGGGGATAAAAGTTGAAGTCAGTGGCCAAATAAGAGACTGTTTTATTAGTCCAGAGAGAGAAGACTAGGGGAATGCTGACCTCTTTAACTTGCTGGCAGATACTCACTGTTGCTTTGGTACCTATTCTTTGTTGTTCCTGGGCACAAGGAAGACAAATACAAAGGGAAGTCCCTCTGAGGTCACAGATGGGGATTGATGGAAGGTGCTGCACCTGAAATGGATGCACTAAGTGTCTGAGCCAGTTGATCATGTGATTTGTTTTTGCCTTCTGGGCCTCCTCAAGCCCAGTCCCAGATGTATCACTTCTATGATACCATGGAATGCTTCTAACCTTATGACTTGATATGTCATGTAATACGAAGCTCTTAATGGGCAACCTGAATGGGAAAGCTAGTGGTGTCTTACACTCAAAAACATTCTGAGCATGACCTTATGAAGTTGTGCCTCTGCAAAAATGCCCTACTTTCCCATACACCAGTCACTAGGGTTATTAGACATTTTAATATGTTGCTACTCTGATGAATATGAATTGTATTTTATTTTGCCACTTTCATTCATTTTAACAACTGTACGACATTTTCAATGAAGAAACTTTCTCTGATTATTAGTGAAGTTAATCATTGTTTTATACATTCATTGGCCATTTAGATGTTGTCTTATGTGATTTCCCAGTTCTTATTAATTATACATTTTTCTCTTGGATTGTTTGTCTTTTTTCATGAATTTTTATTTGGTGTATGTATGATTAATGTCTTCTTGTGGTCTTGTGACTTGCCTTTTTTACTTTGTTGTGCCTTTTGTAATAAAGTTTGTAATTTAATGTAGTCAAATTAATTACTTCCCTGATAGTTTTGGCTTTCTGTGTCCTTAGCTAACTATTTTTTTTCCTGAACTCACCTAGATATTTTTCAAAATTTTATAGATTTGCTTCTTATGTTTAGGATATTCATTTTTAAGCATGAGTTAAAGATATTTTATGTTTCACCACATGGATTACCAACATTTTTTAGTACCACTTATTGAGTAGCATATTTTTCACTATTTAATTTGTAATACCTACTCTATCATCTATCAGCTCCCATATATATCTGGAATCCCTGAGCCAATATTGCATTGCTTAAATTATTATAGCCTCATAGTAAGTCAATATCAATAAAAGAACCCTCATTAATTGTCTTCCTTAAAAACAATTTTGGGACAGAGAAAGATGGTGGTGAGATAGGTGGGAACAGAGTCCACTTCCCCATGCCCACTGGTGAAACACCTAGCCAATCTTCCGAGGAACAGAGTGAACAGCCAACGGTATTCCAGCATATATGAAGATTGGAAACCAAAATTATAGGGTACATTGAATGATCAGATGGTAAGGAGAGTGCTTTGGGATGATAAGGTCCCTGGGACGAGTGTGGGTACCAGAGTGGGCTGCAGCCCCAGGCCCAGTGCCTGCCAGGTCTGCTGCAATATTCTTGGGAGAGAGCCAGGCTGGGTTGTGTGAAAGGCCAGGGGCTTGTTTGGACTGGCGGGCTTAAATAGGAAGAATTTTTCAAAAAGAAAAAGAGAAGAAAAGAGGCACTCCGTGTCTGTTTGGGGAATTCTCTGCAGCAGCCTTCTGCCTCCTACGCTCCTGTCCCTGGCAGCCCCGGGATTGGTGCATGCCCGGTGATCGGCAGCCCTGGGTAGTCTGCCTGCACACACTCCAGAAGCACCAGGGACAGTGTGCAACTGGTGGCCCCTGGCTGTGGTGGCTCACCTGCGCCTAATCCAGGGGCACTGGGGGACAGTGTGCATCCGGTAATCTGTGGCCTGGTGGTGGCCCACACACACCCACTCCAGAAGCACATGGGGCGGTGCACACAGGTCCTCAGAGTTCACGTGAGGCCCCAGGGACTAAGTGCCTCCCACCCAGCCCCTGTGCCTGGAGCCCTGTAGGGCTGAGTGGCTCTGTAGGAGAAAGGCAGAAGTGCCCCGCAGAGGGGAGCTGCAGTCCGAGGAAAGACTTGGCTCAGTGGGGGCCTAAACTACCTAGAAGGGGCACTGAGAGTCCTTAGCATCTAGCTCAGCAAAGAGCAAGAAGGCTGTGTATGAGTTGCCTCTAATTGGTGCACCTCAAGGACAGCACAACTGGTGGGCAAAAGGCCTATGCTGGGCACAGAAGGGCACCAAGGAAGTGGGCTGGAGGCTGGACAACAGTGAAGAGTGTGCCTCAGGAAGGGAGAAAAGCAAAACCAATACCTCCCCAGCCTGATGCAGCCAGGAAGATCAGAAGAACAGGCCTGACTGGTTTAAAGCCTGCAGAAGGCTTTTTTTTTTTTTTTTAATTCTTTCTTCCTTTCAGTCCTTTTTTAATTCTCCTCCCTTTATTATTCCTAGTTCTTTCTTTTATTTATTTATTTTTATTTTTTAAATAAAATTTTTTCTTTTATTCTTTTTTACTATCTTTCCTTCTCTCTTTTTTCTTCACTCCTTCTTTCTTCCTTCCTTCCTTTCTCCCTTCCTTCCTTCCTTTTTTTCCTCTTCTTTCCCACAGGTGAGACATTAAAACCTGGAGCTGTGAAAAGACCAGAGTTAGACCCAAATAAGTGTCACCCCAAAAAACAGAGACAGTGAGACAAATTTCACTTTGCTACTCCAGAGAACTGACAAGGTGGGAGCAGTGAACACAAGTACACTTGCTGGAAGAGGAAATCTACCAACAAAGGAACCAGCAGCAGAAAACAATGGAACCAGGTGAAGGAGGAAGTGGAACCCACACTAACCTCAATCTAGGACCGACCTGGAAATACAACAAATTGGTGGAGAAATTACCCACAACAAACAACTGAACAAGAGTGAGAGGGAAGCCTCAAAACCTTGTTGACACAGAAGAATCAGCTTCAACACAACCTGTCTGCACTTGCACAACAGAATACAAGGCGTGGTGGATGGAGTGGCCCTCAGTTAACCAGCTGGAGAAAAAGATCCACCAAAGAAAGACCCAACAACAATCAAAACCCAAAGACATACAGAGAGCCAACATAAACGACAGTCCAAGACCAGCGAGCTCAGAAGATTAAGGAGACTGCACCACTGAATCTCACAGGTATTCTACCACAGAAGTTCATACCATAAACACAGGGAATCAGAACAGATTAATTTAAGAAACAGAGATTAACAAGAAGAGTCTCACAAACAATGGGAAGACAAAGAAACAATCGCTAAATGAAAGGAAAGGAGGAAGCCCCTGAAAGAATGATAAATGAAACAGAGGCAAGTCAACTGTCAGATACTGAGTTCAAAGCATTGGTCATCGGAAGCTCAGTGAGCTCACAGAGAATTGCCAGAAACTACAAGGAAACTACAATGAGCTCATCGCAAACTATATCAACATGAAAAAGGAAATAGAAACTATCCACAATGGTCACGAGGAAATGAAGAATACAATTTCTGAACTGAAGAACACAGCAGAAGGAATGAAAAGCAGACTTGATGAAGCAGAGGATTGGATCAGCGAGCTGGAGGACAAGGCAGAAAAAAACACCCAGAAAGAGCAAGAAAAGGAAAAGAGGCTCAGAAAGAATGAAAAGGGATTAAGGGAAATGCAGGATAACATGAAATGTAATAATATCCGTACAATAGGGATACCAGAAGGAGAAGAAGAGCAAGGGATAGAAAACCTCCTTGAAAAAGTAATGATGGAAAACTTCCCTAATCTGATGAGAGAAAAAGTCACACAAATCCAGGAAACACAGAGAGTCCCAATCAAGAGGAATCCAAAGAGGCCCACTTCAAGACACATCATCATTAAAATGGCAAAATTCCAAGACAAAGAGAGAATCTTAAAGGCAGCAAGGGAGAAACAGGAAGTAACATACAAGGGACCCCTGATAAGGTTAGCAGCTGACTTCTCAATGGAAATGCTCCAAGCCAGAAGAGAATGGCAAGAAATATTCCAAGTAATGAGAACCAGAGGCCTGCAACAAAGGCTACTTTACCCAGCAAGGCTCTCAATCAAGATAGAAGGCCAAATAAGGAGTTTCCAAGACAAAAGAAGTCTAAAAAAATACACCTCCACCAAACCAGCTCTGCAAAGAGATGCTAAAGGGACTGCTTTAAGGAAACGAAAGAAAAGAGAGAGAGAGGGGAACACAGGTACAAAAAAATGGCAATGATTAAGTACCTATCGATAATAACCTTAAAGGTAAATGGATTAAATGCTCCAATCTAAAGACATAGAATAGCTGAATGGATAAGAAAACATGACCCACACATATGCTGCCTACAATAGACACACCTCAGGACAGAAGACTTACATAGCCTGAAAGTGAAGGGCTGGAAACAAATTTTCCAAGCAAATGGACAGGAAAAAAAAATCCAGGGTAGCAATACTCATATCGGACAAAATAGACTTCAAAAAAGGGGCCATAAAGAGAGACCCATAAGGACACTTCATAATACTCAAGGGAAGAATCCACCAAGAAGACATAAACATTGTAAATATATATGTACCCAACATAGGAGCACCCAAATACAGAAAGAAAATATTGGAGGACTTCAAGAAAGATATTGACAGCAACACAATTGTAGTAGGGGAGTTCAACACCCCACTGTCAAAAACGGACAGATCTTCCAAACAAAATATCAACAAAGATATTGTGGTATTGAATAATGCCCTAGAAGAAATGGACTTAACATATATATAGAGCCCTTCACCCCAAAGAAGCTAAATACACATTCTTTTCAAATGCACAGGGAACATTTTCAAAGCTATATCACATGATAGGACACAAAACAAACCTCAACAAATTCAAGAAAATTGAAATCATATCAAGCATTTTCTCCGACCACAAGAAACTGAAACTAGAAACCAACCCCAAGGAAGAAACCCCAAAACACTCAAAATCATGGAGATTGAGTAGCATGCTATTAAACAATTAATGGGTCAAGAATGAGATTAGGGAAGAAATCAAAAAGTTTCTGGAAACAAATGAAAATGAACTGACAACAACGCAAAACTTATGGGACACAGCAAAGGCAGTCCTGAGAGGGAAGTTCATAGCAATACAGGCCTACCAAAAAAAAAAATAGAAACAGTTCACACAAACAACCTAACCCTACGCCTACAAGAACTTGAGGAACAACAACAAAGACAGCCCAGAGCAAGTAGAAGGAAGGATATAACCAAGATCAGAGCAGAATGAAATGACATAGAGACTAAAATCACAATTCCAAGGATCAATGAATCCAGGAGCTGGTTCTTTGAAAAGATAAGCAAAATCGACAAGCCTGTAAGCAGGTTCATCAAGAAAAAAAGAGAGAGGACCCAAATATACACAATCATAAGTGAAAGAGGAGAGATTATAACTGATGTCACGGAAATACAAAGGATTGTAAGAAATTACTACGAAGAACTGTATGCCAAGAAATTTGAAAACCTAGGTGAAATGGACAAATTTCTAGAAAAATATAATCTTCCAAAACTCAATGACAAAGAAGCAGAAAGCCTGAACCAACCAATAATGGTAGACAAAATTGAAGCAGTAATCAAAAAACTCCTGACACACAAAAGCCCTGGACCAGATGGTTTCACAGGAGAATTCTACAAAGCATTTAAGGGAGAGCTAACCCCTATCCTTCACAGACTATTCCAAAAAATCCAAAATGATGGAAGACTCCCAAACTCTTTTTATGAAGCCAGCATCATCCCGATCCCAAAACCAGATAAAGACACAACAAAGAAAGAAAACTTCAGGCCAGTATCACTGATGAACACAGACGCTAAAATCCTCAACAAAACATTGGCAAACCTCATCCAGCAATACATTAAAAAGATCATACACCATAACCAAGTGGGATTCATCCCAGGGATGCAAGAATGGTACAATATTTACAAATCAATAAATGTAATACATCACATAAACAAAGGCAAAGACAAAAAACACATGATCATATCAATTGATGTGGAAAAAGCATTTGATAAGGTACAGCACCCATTTATGATAAAAACATTCAGCAAAGTGGGAATAGAGGGAACATTTCTCAACATAATAAAGGCCATATAGAGAGACCTACAGCCAACATCATACTCAATGGACAAAAACTAAAATCTTTCCCACTAAGATCAGTAACAAGACAAGTCTGCCTACTTTCACCATTTCTATTCAACATAGTACTGGAATGTTTAGCCACAGCAATCAGACAAGAAAAGGAAATAAAAGGCATCCAAATTGGAAAGGAGGAATCAAAACTGTCATTGTTTGCAGATGACATGATAGTGTACTTAGAAAAGCCTATAGACTCCACCAAAAAACTACTCGATTTAATAATTGAATTCGGCAAAACAGCGGGTTACAAAGTCAACGTCCAGAAATCAAAGGCATTTTTGTATACCAACATTGAAACAGCAGAAACAGAATCAGGAAAAAAATCCCATTTGATATAACAACAACAACAAAAAAATACTTGGGAATAAACCTAACCAAGAGGGTAAAAGAACTGTACTCAGAAAACTACACAACACTGAAGAAAGAAATCATGGAAGAAACAAACAAATGGAAACATATACCATGCTCATGGATTGGAAGAATCAACATCATCAAAATGTCCATACTACCCAAAGAAATTTATAGATTCAATGCAATCCCTATCAAAGTACCAATGGCGTATTTCACAGATATAGAACAAAAACTTCAAAAATTTATATGGAACCATAAATGACCCTAGATATCTGCTGCAATTTTGAGAAAGAAGAGCAAAGTAGAAGGGATCACAATACTGGATATCAAACTGCATTACAAGGCCACTGTAATCAAAACAGCTTGATACTGGCATCAAAACAGACAGATAGACCAATGGAACAGAATAGAGAGCCCAGAAATAAACCTAAATCTCCATGGCCAATTAATTTTTGACAAAGGGAGCAGCAGCATAAATGGAGTAAAAATAGCCTCTTCAACAAATAGTGTTGGGAAAACTGGTCAGCTACATGCAAAAAAAATGAAACTCGAGCACCAAGTTACACCATACACAAAAATAAATTCAAGGTGGATAAAAGACTTAAATATAAGTCGTGACACCATAAAAGACCTAGAAGAAAACATTGGTAGGAAAATCTCAGATATTCCATGAAGCAACATCTTCACTGATATGTCTCCTAGAGCAAGGGACATAAAGGAAAGAATAAACAAATGGGACCTCATTAAAATATAAACCTTCTGCACAGCTAAAGAAAACAGTATTAAAATAAAAAGAGAACCAACTATGTGGGAAAACATTTGCCAATGATACCTCAGACAGGGGTTTGATCTCCAAAATATATAAAGAACTCACACAACTCCACTCCAGGAAGACAAAAAACCCAATTAAAAATTGGGCAAAAGACTTGAACAGACACTTCTCCAAGGGGGACATACAGAGGGCCCAGAGACATATGAAAAGATGCTCAACATCATTAACCATCAGAGAGATGCAAATTAAAACCACAATGATATACCACCTCACACCAGTCAGAATGGCCATCAGAAACAAAGCAACAGATAAGTGTTGGAGGGGATGTGGAGAAAAAGAAACCCTAGTGCACTGTAGGTGGGAATGCAGACTGGTGCAGCCACTGTGGAAAACAGTATGGAATTTCCTCAAAAAACTAAAAATAGAACTGCCTTTTGACCCAGCAATTCCACTGCTGGGATTATACCCTAAGAGCTCTGAAACACTAATCCAAAAGAACCTATGCACCCCAGTGTTCATGGCAGTACAATTTACAATAGCTAAATGCTGGGAGCAACCTAAGAGCCCATCAGCAAATGAGTGGATCAAGAAACTATGGTACATTTACACAACGGAATTCTACACAGCAGAGAGAAAGAAGGAGCTTATACCCTTTGTGATAGCTTGGATGGAACTGGAAAGCATTATGCTAAGCGAAATAAGCCAGGTGGTGAGGGAAAAATACCATATGATCTCACCTTTAACTGGAACATAATCAACAAAAGATAAAAGCAAGCAAAATATAACCAGAGATACTGAAATTAAGAACAATCTAACAATAGCCAGAGGGGTGGGGAGAGGGGACAGTGGGAAGAAGGGTTTTCTACTATTCTGTTCGCTAATGTCTTATGCAGGATTTTTACTTCTATCTTAACAAGTAAATTAACTTGGATCCTTAACAGTGGAAAAAGTGTTTCAAACTGATGTTTTGTGAATGATGAGTAGAGATAAGTTGTGTCATAATGCTTACCGACAGTCTAACTCCAGGAAAACTCCACAGTAAGTATATGCATTCTTATCGAGTAAATAAATTGAGCAAAACCCTTCGATCCTAAGATTGTGATACCGAGAGGCAAAGATATAAAGGAACGTTCTTCCTTACTACTGTGGAAATAACTGTAGCAAAGCAAAAATGACATACAACTGTTCAGCAGAAAAATTGCCAAAGGCAATTAAGTGCTAATTGTTTATGGAGGAGGAACATAGGGTGATTCAAAAAGAGAGTTGAGGTTGGTATCAAAGGAAAGAGACGGATATTATAAAGAAAATGTTGAGAACCCAAAAGTGGTCCAAGGGATTTTTTTTATTTGCTTTTAGAAATTGTACAAACACCAAAAACGTTTTGCTCAGAGATGCCAGTGAAACAAGCGTTTGTTTTTTGTGGCCTGTGTCTTGTATCTCCGGGGCTCAGGGACTCAAGAGTCCTACAGAAGGGGCCCTGGAGTGTGATGAGTGTCCTTTCCAGATGTCATGGCTGTGGATGTGGTCAGAGAAATGCCCGGACTGCATCTTCTCTGACAGGCAGTGACGGTTCAGAGCGCGGTGATGCGTCCACCTTTCCCTGAGTGCGGTCGGACACCATTTGCGAACAGTCACTTGTTAAGTGGTTGACTGGTGCCCTGGCAGCTGACACAGTGCAGGAGAATGGCAGGAATGGAGGGCAAAACACAGCCAGCAATTTTAAATGAATTTCTATCATCCTCTCCCCAGTTCTAGGGAAAACCTCCGAACAAATCCCAGGGTGCTGTGCTCAGAAAGGCAGAGCTGGCACTGGCCTCAGCTGCATATGCAGGCTGGGCTGTGACAGCACTTGATTGAGAAGACAGGGTCGGGAATTCGGGGCCAACCGTCCTGTGTCGGGCTCTGCCACTGACCCTTGGGGAGACCCAGAAAAATCACTTGACCTCTGGGGCTTGGTTCTCTCTGTTTTATCTGGAGACCATGGGCTATGCCAAGTGTGATCTCTTAGCCTTATGCCACTGTTGAAAAATAACAGGCTCCAACAATGCTACAGAAACTTGAGATTTTATCTTTTAAAAATGTATTTAATCTTGTTTTAGTCCCACAAGGCTTTGTTCATATGAGATATTTCTTTTTTTCAGAATGCAAAGGCAACGCTCACAGAGGAGTTACCACTTGGGCTGAAGCAGGCGGGGGCGCAGAGCTCCCGTGGGGCCTAGTCTCACGCACCCCTCAGCGGTGCGGAGGGGGCGCTGAAGGGCGAGATTTAGAACAGATTAGAAACCACGCTTTTTCACAGATGAGAGCACTGAAGCTGAGAAGTAGTCATTGATTGGCTTGCAGTTGGTTCACGGGAAGCTTTGATGAAAACCTAGGGCTCTGGACCCGTAGTCTAGTGTCACTATTAGACACCGGGTGACACCTTTAATGTAGATTGGCAGAGTCCAGAGGCACAGTCTAGCTCTTCAAAATTAGCCTGGGACTTATGTTCCCACGGTATGTTTTCTAACTAACCTGAAAACCCTCCAGCTACAATCAGAATGCTAGGTAGAATATAACAAATATTGTTTTTTTCTAGGGGGTGGGGGCAAGTAAAGGACAAATAGAATTTTAAATGCCAAGTTGAACTCACAAGAAAATGTGAGTGCATTGTTTGCTAGGGTTTGCTGTAACTAACACAGACTGGCTGCCTTAAGCAAAAGATATGTATTTGCTCACAGTTATGTAGGCTGGAAGTCCAAGATCAAGGTGTTGGCAAGATTGCTTCCTCTCTCCTTGGCTTGTAGGTGGTGACCTTTTCACTGTTCCTCACATGGTCTTTTGTCTGTACTTGTCTATGTCCGAATTTCCTCTTCTTATAAGGACACCAGCCACATTGGATTAGGGCCCAGCCTAATCACCTGATTTTAACACAATTACCTCTTTAAAAACCCTATCTCTAAATATAATCACATTCTGAGGATAAGAGGGCTAGGACTTCAACAGGAATGTGTGGGTTGCAGTGATGGGGGTAACAAAATTCAGTCCATAACAGTGATTTCCTAGTTTCCAAAATGAAAGAGAGACTTAAACAGCAATCGTTCTTGTGTTGGGCTGACGTGGCAGGCTCCCAGAGTGGAGAGTGGAGGTTCCCACAACCAAGGACTTTGACCCTCATCTGAGACGAGAGGTGAAGTCTGGAACCCACACAAGGCAAAATGTTCGAACCACGGTCTTCAAAAGCCTGTACTTTCAGGGGAAAGATAGGCTTGAAATACCCTGCTCCTCATCACAGGCCGATGACAAGAAAGTCTGAGTTACCCTGGATTTTGGTGGGTATGACCCAAGAAGTTAAGAGCTTAGAAATTAATAATTTTTGAAAAGGTGATAGGATGACACCCTTAATTTGTCAGCTGCTAGTGTAGAATAACTTATATAATACAATTCCTGAAATTTGGTAGATACTGCTTATGAAATCATCCGGTCCTAGTGTGTGTGTGTGTGTGTGTGTGTGTGTGTGTGTATGTGTGTGTAGATTTTAATCTACAGGTTCAATTCATTATTGGTTTTATATACATATGATATTATTCTCTCGACAAAAATAATATTTTCAGTAATTTTTACTTTCTAAGTAGTGTCTATTTCATCTGAGTTTTCAGATTTGATTGAAATGCCATCATTTTTATTCTACTGTGATTTTGATATCCCTGAGTATAGCATTTATTTTCATGTCCCCTTTTCCATTCTTAATAATATCTATTTTCCACCTCATTTTTGTGGTTAATCTTGTTAAAAGTTTAACACTTTCATTTATATTTTCCAAGAATTGCCTTTTGGCTCTGTTGGTGTTCTCTATTTTCTCATTCTTTTTGATTTCATCAATTTTGGCTTTTGGTTAAGAATCCAATAATTTCAATAAGATTTGGAGTATCATATGAAAATCTTTCACATTTATTTCTAATCCTTTTTAAAAGATTCTCTTATATAGTCAAGCAAATTTGGAACAGAAGTAACATAAGCAATCATAACTTATATGGTGGTATATCTTACTCTTTTTTAGTAAAAGAACCCATCTCTCTCCAACTCACTCCATTGGGAGGAATTGATTCTCTCCTGCCCTGGCTCTAGGGGTTCAACACAGAGCTCAGGCCTTGCTGATTAGCATGTTGTATCTCTCTGGCCTCATCGATTCACTCAAGGATAGGTTCAGGACTCTTACTTTAAGTGCTAATAGATTCCTTTTTGTTCCTGGACCTGGACCTGGTAGGTTAGTCTCACACATGCTGTATGGGCACCCAATCCGTGTATCTAAGCTCTGTCCTGAAAATCCCTGAAAAGAGCCACCCTTGGACCACCATTTGGGCCTAAGCATGTGCCTCTTGGAGATGTGGTTTCTCCATAGATGGACAAACTGAGGAAGAGATCTATGTGGTCCCTGGAAGCAGCATCAGGGAGGAAGATATCTGGATCCAGTGTAGGAACACAGTGTAGGGATCCAGTATCTGGACACAGTCTTTAGGGAAGTGGGTGCATGGCCTGGGACACCACCTCCCCTTGGCCCATGGCTTCTAAGCCCGAAGGAGAAGGGCCTGGTCAGAGCATGGTGTCCCTTTTGCCTGGGCCTTCAGAGATGCTGGCCTTGCCTCCCCAACTCCCCTGCTGTCTAGTTTCATAAGGACTGCTTCTTAGGGAATACTTAGATGAGAGAATACTTAGATGAGGGAACACTTAGCAGGGCTAAGCAGGCTGATTGGCCCTGTGGTGATGCTGACAGCCTACTGTTACAACTGAACCTGCCTCCTATTTTTAAGGTCTACCAAAGAGAGTCAAAAGGAGTGGGAAAACAGATTGATGACTTTGATGGTTGTGTTGCTTTTGTTTGCATTACTTCTCTTTCTAAAATAGATACTTGTAGTTAAACCAGTGGACTGGACAGGGACCTTCCAGAGTCTCTGTACCTCATCTAACTATGCTGACCACTGACTTCCCTTGACTGCTTCAGTCTCACCTTTGAACTCTTCCCTCTCCCTGTACCCTACCTTCCATGTCTGCATTTCCTGTGGCTTTTGACATTCTTTTGGTGACCTTTGGACTTCACCCTTGGATCACAGCAGTAGCTGCGCTCCTTTGGTTGTGGGCTCTTCTACACCACTCCATCACCTTATCGCGTGCAAAGAAGTCCCTGGACATCATTCGGCAGTCCCATCCAGGCCCTCTGGCCTAATCAGCTTTTAGCTTTTTTCAGTCTCCTAGGTGGAGCATGAAATACAGATTTATAGATATAGAAACATTCATACACTTGCATAAAAAGGACATTAGGAATCATTTCTAAGATTATTTAAGCACATGTTGGCTCAAATTTATTACTTCATAGAATGTGAATTTGAGCCCCATTGAGGTCTTGGGAAAGTCACACAGCCCACCAGGGACACGGCTGGGGCTTGCACCAGGCCGTCAGACCCTTACTCCCTGCCCCGCCCTCCCCCCTGCCCCCATGATGACTCCCATCATTGCACAGATTTTCTCTGTTTGCTGTCAACCTAGAATTACTGGAACTAACCTCCCATGTAAGAAAATACATTTCAAATGTTGTAGTTCTTATTTTGTTTCTTCTTTATTAGCTTAGGTGTCTCTTCTGCTACGTTTATCCTCTTAATATCTTCAGGTTTATGCATCTAAAACAGATCTGTGACTGGGTTCATATTTAATTCCCTTTCCTCTTAATTTCAACCTTCTGAGAAGAAAGAAAAAAAATATATTTTAATTTCAGCAGCCAGTCTGTGTGTCTAGAATGGAGACCTGAGAATAACCTTAGGATGTTCAAGGTATTTGCTGTTCACTGGCCTCAGAAAGTGGTGAAAAAAGGTGCATAGATGTTAATTTCTCAGTGTTATTCACTAATAAATTAATTATTCATGTGCTATAGCTATCTAAGGTATAGGATACCTTTTGCATTCCCTTACACAGTATTGCAGCACACACACACAAACTGAATAAAAATGACTTATAATCTCTTGCTGAATAATCAGACCATCTTTGTAAAGAATCCTGTGTTCCAGGACCGAGCAATTCATACTACACAAAAAAGAGTCTCTAGCCTAATTCAGTTCCTCTGTGTGTGTGTGTGTGTGTGTGTGTGTTGCATTATTGAAGAGGCCACACAATTTAATACATAATTTATTCAAACCAGCCAATTAGAAAGATTTTTTTTTTCTTGGCCTCCCATGTGACTCAGAGGTTGTTCATATTCTGTGAACTTTATCACATTTCTTTTTTCCCTTGTGGGACTTGCAGTCTGGTTTATTCGTATCTCAGTCTCCTTTTCATATGCATAATAGACATGGGATAAATGAAATCAGTAAATAAATATATGATAAATTTAGTGAATAAACCTAGTAAATGGATCATATGAGATATTTACAGTCAACATAGTACATCAGTCTGTAAACTCATTAGTGAGGCTGTTAATGTAAGAGAATTAATGTAATTTTAAAATTTAGATGGAGTGAAAACAGAAGAATTAAGACAGGCTAATTTTTTCTTTCATTACTGTGTGATTCTGGGATAATGGGGTGGAAAAATATTTACTGCTGTATATCTCAGTTCAAAGTTTCTCAGTTACATTTGTTCATAATTTGTGTCTTTGTAAAGTTATATAAAATATGGAGTGGGTATGTGATCTATTCTTGACGTAATATCTGTTTAATAATGTCTTTATTCTCTGCTGTCCTCACCAAAGGGAATCCTGACATTTGTTGAGCACCCGTGTTTTACTGACATCATTTAATCTAATCATCACAATGACCCTGTTGTGTGCACACGCACACACATGCACAATTATTATTTTCATATTTGAGATGTGGAAACTTAGAGTTGAGTGGTTCATGCAAGTTGTGTTGGGTCACACAACTAAAGAATGATAGAACTAGGACTCAGAACTGGGTCTGCTGCTCTACATGCTTCGTGCATCAAAAACATGCTACCGCTCTAGAAGTCTGAGGTGAGTGATGTTCTCAGTTAGTGGTCTAATAACACTCTTCATTCATTTTACTTCTCTGTCAATGCTCATTTAACTTTACTGTAGAGTCCTCTCTTGAGTCTTCTTTGGAAAAGAACAAAAGAATTGGGTTTAAATGCTTTCTTCCCACATAGTGTTCAAGCTCCTGGAAAAGTTCTTTCAACCAGAGTTTTCAGTAAAGCCCATCTTCTGGGACCTTTCTGAGCTCTACAACAGAGAAGAGATAAACCTTTCAATGAGGCTCAGTCATGTTGTTCATCAAACTGAGGTCCTTAAGGGTCTAGCAATAAATAGCTAATAATATCAATGATAATACCGACTTTGTATCAGGCAC
Organism: Micronycteris hirsuta; assembly: GCA_004026765.1. NCBI lineage: Eukaryota > Metazoa > Chordata > Mammalia > Chiroptera > Phyllostomidae > Micronycteris > Micronycteris hirsuta. The sequence continues at coordinate 91,032 of PVJI01001864.1, forward strand.
CATACTTTGTATTTATTTTTTCACTCAGTCATTATTTATTTCATAGGCTGGGATAACATCATGAAAATCTTTGCAAATAGCAATATCAGTTTTCAGGTACTATTAAAAACTCTTGTATTATAAAATATAGCATTATTTCACACAATAGTTTATGTTCAAAATAGAAAATTTTCATTGATATGTGGATGTGCTATACTTAAATAAAATTAGGTGACTGAGTTAACTTGTCAGTTAAGTGATTTATTCTTTAAAAAGATTGTTTATTTATTTTGACCTGATAGATATTTGTAGACCATTGCATTTAGAACTTCAGGGTACACATTTTTTTCTCTATTTCACATGGAAAACTTTCCAAGATAGATCTTGTAGTAGGAGTAAAATCAATCCTCAAGAAATTTAAAAATTTAAAGTTATATCAACCATATTTACTTTTTCTTTTTTAAAGATTCTATTTATCATTTTATTTTATTTTATTTATTGTTGTTCAAGTACAGTTATCTGCATTTCCCACCCACCACATCCCCCCAGCCACCCCCACCTTCCTCCCCTGATTCCACCCCCATTGGTTTTGTCCATGTGTCCTTTATAGTTGTTCCTGAAATCCCTTCCCCCCTTCCCCCATTATACCCTACAACCTCCCCTCTGGTTACTGTCAGATTGTTCTTAATTTCAGTATCTCTGGTTATATTTTGCTTGCTTGTTTGTTTTGTTGATTAGGTTCCACTTAAAGGTGAGATCATATGATATTTGTCTTTCACCGCCTGGCTTATTTTACTCAACATAATGTTCTCCATGTCCATCCCTGCTGTCGCAAAGGGTAGGAGCTCCTTCTTTCTTTCTGCTGCGTAGTATTCCATTGTATAAATGTACCTTCTTTTTTTTGATCCACTCATTTACTGATGGGCACTTAGATTGCTTCCAGCACTTGGCTATTGTAAATTATGCTGCTACAAACATTGGGGTGCATAGGTTCTTTTGGATTGTTGTTTCAGGGTTCTTAGGATATAATCCTAGCAGTGGAATTGCTGGGTCAAAATGCAGTTCCATTTTTAGTTTTTTGAGGAAATTCCATACTATTTTCCACAGTGGCTGCATCAATCTGCATTCCCACCAACAGTACACTAGGGTTCCCTTTTCTCCACAATCTTGCCAACACTTGTTGTTTGTTGATCTGTTTATAATGGCCATTCTGACAGGTGTGAAGTGGTATTCCATTGTGGTTTTCATTTTCATCTCTCTGATGGCTAGTGATGCTGAGCATCTTTTCATATGTCTCTGGGCCCTCTGTATGTTCTCATTGGAGAAGTGTCTGTTAAGGTCTTTTGCCCTTTTTTAAATTGCGTTCTTTGTCTTCCTGGAGTGGACTTATGTGAGTTCTATATATATTTATTTTTATTGTATTTTTTCTATTACCATTCATCCCCCATATACTCTTCTACCTCAACCCAAACCCTTTCCTTTGACAGTTGCCATACTGCTGTTCATGTCCATGAGTCCTTTTTCTTTGATCCCTTCATCCATTGACTGCCCCACTCCTCAAAGTTGTCAGCCTGCCTTCTACCTATGAATCTGTCTCTATTTTGCTTGTCATTAGATTCCACATAAGAATGAAATCATATAGTATTGTCTTTCTCTGACTGTCTCATTTCACTTAGCATAGTGTTCTCCAGATCTATCCATGCTGTTGCAAAGGGTAAAATTTTCTTCTTTTTTATGACTGAGTAGCATTCCATTGTATAAATGTACCATAGTTGTTTTATCCACTCATCTACTGATGGATACTTGAACTTCTTCCAATGCATTTTATATCATAATAGTTATATAGCATTGTTTGATGATTAGGTGAAGGATACTATGTTTTGCCTAAATCGTATTTATTTTTTAAATATTTCAATGAAGTAGAAATATTATCTCCATTTTATCAATACCTATGAGACAACAACTTCAGTGACGTTAAGTTACTTAAAATCATATAGCTGGTTAGTAGCAGAGCCTAGAATTGATTTTCTAAGTAGGTGATTTTTCAAAACTGAAATATTGCAACTAATAGACTCTCATAAAATGGTTCAATTGAATGCTCTTTACCAGAGTGAACACTCAGAGAAATTAGCACTCCTCTTTCCCAAAGAATTTCTGAGCACACTTCCCCTGTGAACAGCTCTCTGCCTGTGAGCAACTTTGCAGGATGCTCAGACAGTGACCTTGCTCTGAGGAGCTTGCAGCCTGCATAACAGAGATTGGACAAGCACACAACAGCCATGTCACCATACGGACAGGAGCCCATGGGAGGCTAAGGAAGAACACAATGAGAGTCCAAAGGAAGGGTCTTACACAGCTTTGTATTTCTCACTGGTATTTAGGAAAAAAAAAATTTTTTTAAACACCAAAACCTTTGAAAACCAGTTTAAGATTCCCAGTAAGCATTTTTGGGGGGAATGAATAAAAAATGTCAAAGCATTTTACAAGGTTGTTTTCTTAAGTCTGTAAAAATATGAGAGATTCTAAAGAAGACAGAGGGGAAAGGAAAAGGAAATAGGAAACAGTGGAAGAAAAGGAGATGGAATGGTGGACAATGGTAATGGAGATAATAGCTGTTGGTTCCAATTTTAGAAGCAACAAAGACAACAGAATATGACTTGTGATTTTTTTCCTTTCTGAAGGAAATACTGGTCTCAGAGTTGCCAATGTCCTGTGAGCAGTAGGCAGAAGGCTTCATCTTCTGAAGTAACTCTAAAGAATTATCTAAGACAGGGGTGTCAAACTCATTTTCACTGGGGCCACATCAACCTCATGGTTGCCTTCAAAGGGCCGAATGTAATTTTAGGACTGTATAAATGTAACTACTCCTTAGCAGTTAAGCGAGAGTTCAGTGCTAATCACAGGTAGAAACAAGGTGCCGGGCCAGATAGAACAAGTTGGAGGGCTGGATTCAGCCTTGGGTCTTGTGTTTGCCACCTGTGATCTAAGAGATGGCACTATAGATTTGGAGAAAAGGCTGTGATATTTGAAAACTGGGGACTGAAGGTGTTAACAATTGATCTACAATAGCCATTGCTACTTTTTTCATTCAACTAACAAATATCAACTGAAATATATCTAATTTTGTTCTCAAATCCTCGGTATTTCAAAGTAAGAATTTTTAGTATGGTAATAAAGAGGGAATGAGGTTTTGAGTCTTTAGCTTTCTATCAGAGGTTCTGTGAGAAGTGGGAAGAAAACATGTTGCCTTAGGTAGAGAGTCATCTGAACACTTGGAATTTGGGTTGACATCATTAAACTCACACATTGTGTGCATTTCTAAATTCTCTATGTATATCTAACTGTCTATCAGTTTACAGTTGACCCTTGACCAACATGGAGGTTAGGGTTGCTTATTCCTGCTCAATCAAAAATCCATGTATAACTTTCGACCCTCCAAAAACTTAACTACTAATAGCCTAACATTGACTGGAAGCTTTGCTGATAGCATTGATAGTTAATTCACATGTATATAATGTTATATGTATTATATGAGGTCTGTCTGGAAAAAGTCCAACCATTATTAATACAGTATGAGTGGTTTGGGCAACATTGATATAACCTGGCAGCCAAGGAGAGTGGACTGGAGTGCGAATGTGTGAAAAATGACAGAGTCACTGTACTCGTCAGCAGGGGTGGTAGACGTCATTGAGTGAGCACGTGCACTGTGTAACTGTCATTTTCAAAATGACTGAGTGCATAGAGCAACAAATCTGCATCAAATTTTGCATAAGCTTAAACATTCCTCTGTTGAAACTATTGGGCTGATTTAGAAGGCCAAAGCTATGGGCAAATGGTGATTGGCAGCTTCATCATGACAATGTGCCCACTAATGTATCATGTCTCTTGCAGAGTTTTTAATGAAACATCAAATCACCCAGGTGACTCAACTTCCCTATAGCCCAGATTTGGTGCCCTGTGACTTCTGTCTTTTCCCAAAAAACAAAAATCACTTTTGAAAGGGAAGAGATTTCAGACTGTTGGTGAGATCCAGGAAAATGTGATAGGGCAGCTAATGACCATTGGGAGAACTGTGTGAGGTCCCAAGGTGCCCACTTCGAAGGGGACTGAGGTGTCATTGCCCTATGTACAATGTTTCTTGTATCTTCTTCAATAAATGTATTTATTTTTTCATAGTACATGGCTGGATACTTTATGGACAGACCTTGTATATTCTTACAATAAAGTAAGCTAGAGAAAATGTTATTAAGAAAATCATAGGGAAGAGAAAATACATTTAGAGTTTTTACTGAAAAAAAAAAATCTGCATGTAAGAGAGCCCCTGCAGCCCAAACCTGTGTTGTGTAAGAGTTGTGCAGATATTCTGCTTTATATAGAGATAGAGAGATTTGGGGAGTTCCAAAGGCTTATTGATTTTGAATCCCATAACAACAAAGTTAGTGCTGTAAATTACTTTGCCTCATTTTTTTACATAAAAACTTTCCACTTCAAAGAGCCAGCATTTTACACACTTCTCCGTGTAAAAGCTGCTTTGCTAGTGATATTCAGAGTCCTTGGAAGGTGGCCAATCCTTATGTAACAGCTTCTGTGATGGCTTATTGAGCTTTGACTAGTTATTTTGATGAATTCTGTCTTGATTTGATATTGAAAAAAGCATCCTTCTGTGGTTGAAGTCTTTGCTGATAGCAGTGTCAACATTATGGTGTAGCTTTATTGCTTATTATTTGTGTTACAAGGTCTCTATATTGTCATTAGTTTGGAAGAAGTTTGGGGGTGGATTTCCAAGTGCTTAACATGTCCAAACACCTTATAACCTATCAGTACAACTAGGACAGGATCGGGGCAGGCTACTAATAGCACAGGACCGAGAGCTTGTACCGTTTAGGAGCCATTTTTAAGAAAAAGTATACATAAATATCTTAATTTTATAATTTGCAAACGCATATGATCATGTGAACATATTGCTAAGAACCTTCTTCCTCTGAAGGGCCTGTGGACATGAGAGTTTTTGCTTCGTTAACATCACAGTTAATTTGCCTTTGGTTCACACTTGCCACACTACTTTCAAAATGCTTTTTCCTATTCCTTTCCCTCTCATTTAACTCCAAGTCCTTGGGGGCAGAGGCCATGCTTTTTAAGCTGTGCATATTTAAGATGTTACCAAAAAACGCTTGTTAAACTCAACTGAACTGAAATGTGCATTAGGAACAGGCAGCCTTAGTATTCTCACACCTTGTTCCACAAAACTAGGTCAAAAGATCTTAGTAATATGAAGTAATTAGCTTTATGCTGTTTTTTCTCTTGACAACTTAGGGTATGATCTTGTTCTGTGAGGTCTCATGGGTAAAACTTTAACATTGATTATTGTCATGGCAATAGTTAACAACAATGTAGATGTCAAATTGTGAGGTTACTTGCAGAGTAATTATTTTACTTAGAAGGAATAACTATGTCTTTGGGCTTCTAATTGACTATACTGGTGAAAGTATTAGGAGAAGTAGACCCGAAAGAAAAGATGGAAGTGATTTACAAAGAGCTGCGGTTTCCTTGTGTATAGTCACCTGTGACTAAAGCCTGAAAACCTAGTGGATTTTGGAGAGTAGGGCAACTGATCCAGGATGAAGCGGGTGTGCGGATGTTCTGCATGTGAAGAGTCTTCACCTCCCAACAGGTTTGGTAGGTTGAGCTCATGTTCTGTACCTTCTGTGTTTTGATCCACGGAAGGGTAACCGATTTTTTTACTTAAGAAAAATCAAACTGGCTGTATTCCAAGATTAAAAGTGCTCTAACCTCACCAGATATCTCTGCTCATTGATTTATCAACAAGTTATGGAGTGCAAATAAAGTGTGCTAATCAAAATGCTAGGCTATGTAAAAGAATTACAAGAATGGTACTTCCTGAAGACATCCTAGCAAAACCACAGACGAGGAAGATGCTTTCTGCATATTTAAGACACAGGTGGACCCCTCTGAATAGATTAAACTAAACTATAAATTTTGTAGGAAGGTTTGTGGTATGTAGATGTATATAAATAAAATCTTACAGTGATTAACACATCTGTTGAAAAGTGGAAATTTATGTGCTATGATACTTTGACTTAAAGTCTTGTATCCATAGACAATGTATAGTATTCCCTTTTAATATGATACACTTTCTTCCTTTTCTTTCTTTTGTCCTTTATTCCTCATACCCTGAATTCTTTGATCTGATTTAATGTCTGAGTAATGTCATTGATGAGGTGGAAGTGGCTTTTCAAAACCTAGTGTGGTTGGAGGTGGGAGGGAGGAAAAAAATTCCCCTCTGGCCTCTCCTGTTCAGTGATTTGGACCTGCTAATTAAGCTGACAGAAGAAAGATTAATGGAAGAAAAGGCATATAAGTTTTCTTTGATTTTAATATTTTTGATGTTTATTTGCATGGAGGCCTTCATAGATAAGATGTGAAAAGTCCCCAAAGAGGTGATTATAGTTTAAAAAGCTTATATACTATTTTAATAAGTAATAATAAATTTGTGAGGAAGTGATAGGAAAAAGGAAAAGGAATTTGAACTCCTGGGGTGGTAAACTGTGGGAAGGTGAATATACTGGGGAAACTCATGAAAGATAATGGTAATTTTAGCAAGGTGTGCATCTGAGTAATGACTCCTGCGATGTAAAGGAAGGAACCCTACCTGGGAGTCAAGAGGCTTGGGTCCTGCCATGGTGCTCCTTCCAGCTGTATGAAACGGAAAATCAATTTACTTGGGGTTTGTGTGGGGAACGAGGGGGGTCAGAATAGATTCTTCATCCTCAAAACTATTTTTCATGGAACACCAGTCCTGGGAAGAGCTCCTTCAAAATGCGGTTCCTTGGACAACTCAGCAAGCCATGTCCTTTCTTCGGAGACTCACAAAGCCTGAGAGCTGCTGCAGGGATCCGCCATACTGTTTCACTGGCATTGCCAAATATTGTTTGACCATTGAAGAGCCCTCCATTTTGATTGTTTCTTCTTTTAAAATAGCAACTTTTAAGTATTCTTGGAATATAAAATACTTTAGAAAACACCTAAGGTTGATGATCTGTAAGACACCTTGCTGGTCTTACCCTTTATAATTTTAAAATTTAATTCACTTTAGGAAACAATTTATTTGTACATAATAATATGTTGAATATTCTACAGATGGGGTCAAATAAAGCACATTCTTTCTTATTTATTTATTATTGTTGTTCAAGTACAATTGTCTCCATTTCCCACCACCACTCTCCCCACCCCACCTACCTCCACCTCCCACCCTCAATCCTATCCCCCTTTGGCTTTGTCCATGTGTCCTTTATACATGTTCCTTGATGATCCTTCTCCTTCTTTCTTCTGTTATCCCTCTTCCCCTTCCCCTCTGGTTACTGTCAGTTTGTTCTTTATTTCAGTGTCTCTGGTTATTTTTGCTTGCTTGTTTGTTTTATTGATTAGTCTCCACTTATAGATGAGATCATATGGTATTTGTCTTTTACCACCTGGCTCATTTCACTTAGCATAATGCTCTCCAGTTCCATCCATGCTGTCGCAAACGCTCCTTCTTTCTTTCTGCTATGTAGTATTCCATCATGTAAATGTACCAGTTTTTTGTTGCACTCAGTTACTGATAGGCACTTAGGTTGCTTCCAGCACTTGGCTATTGTAAATTGTGCTGCTATGAACATTGAGGTGCATAGGTTCTTTTGAGCTGGTGTTTGAGGATTCTTATGGTATAATCCCAGCAGTGGAATTGCTGGGTCAGAAGGCAGTTCCATTTTTAGTTTTCTGAGGAAATTCCATACTGTTTTCCACAGTGGCTTCACCAGTCTGCATTCCCACCAACGATGCACTAGGATTCCCTTTTCTCCACAACCTCGCCAGCACTTATTGTTTGTTGATTTGTTTATGATGGCCATTCTGACCTGTGTGAAGTGGTATCTCATTGTGGTTTTCATTTGCATCTCGCTGATGGATAGTGATGCTGAGCACCTTTTCATGTGTCTCTGGACCCTCTGTATGTCCTCCTTGGAGAAATGTCTGTTCAGGTCCTTTACCCATTTTTTAATTGGGTTATTTGTCTTCCTAGAGTGGAGTTGTGTGAGTTCTTTATATATTTTGGAACTCAAACCCTTGACCGACGTATCATTTGCAAATATATTTTCCCATATGGTTGGTTCCCTTTACATTTTGCTGATGTTTTCTTTAGCTGTGCAGAAGCTTTTTATTTTGATGAAGTCCCACTTGTTTATTCTTTCCTTAAATTGAAGACTTAAAGCTATTAACACAGAAAATAAATAATATACTTGATGGAATGCAACAAAGATATGGTAATATAGGCAGAAAAATAAGTTCAGCTAATAGGCAAGATATTTGCAATATGTGTACAATTAGCACGCAATGAGCAGTTTGAAGAAAAGAATTATGAGAGAATTCTAGTTGGGAGGTGCATGGGATATTAGTGGAAATATTCAGAGTTATGTGGGAAAAGCTAATGAGTAAAGGAAACGGGCAGGGGGAATTAAGGAACATCTTAAAGAAAAAAATCAACAATTAAATTTTAACATTAAAAAAGATGAGACCGCCCTTGAAGTAGTAAGTTAAGGCAGTGCAGTGGGCAAGAAGCCTCTGAATCGAATTGCGGGTGTGCAATGCTGAGAGAGGTGGCTCCAGGAGATGGTGCTGTATGCCACTTAGGACTGCCCTGTCCTGAGCCAGGACCTCCATTGTGGGTGCAGAGGTGGAGATAGATCCGAACAGGACCCTGAGCCAGGACCTCCATTGTGGGTGAAGAGGTGGAGATAGATCCGAACAGGACACTGGGGCAGATTACATGTGAGAAACAATGGGTCAGGAGGAGGGAGTCAGAGATGACCAGGGGTAACCCACTGGGAATTGTCCAAAAGCTGAGTTCCCTGATGCCAGCCAAGGGCCAACCTAGCACTCAGGCCCTTGTAAGGAGAGCAACCTCGGGCCCACTAGGTCAACTTTTTCCTTCAGAGGGAGCATATGAAGCTGTTTTCAATACAGGTATCTGAGAAGAGAAGGTTTATAGGGTAAAACTAGAATGTTTCAAAGGGATTAAAGTAACACACAGAGAGAAAGCAGTTTCCTATTAGAAGTTAATGGAATGGCTTATGCTATTTGGCTGATTTTTAAAATTAGCAGCCCTTGGCACTTATGGAAACTCTTCATATAACTTTTTGGTAAAAGCCACGCATAAAAGAAGAATAAAAACACAATCACGCTTACTGAATATTTGAAAACCTTGATTTTTGGGGAGTTTTCTGTTTTAGAAATGTTTTTTAAAGGAGGTAATTTGTTTAATACCAAGAAATTTGGGTCTGATTATCTACCAAAATCAACTTAGTAGCTCGCCTACTTTCTCAGTTGCCTTCCCAGGTGGAAATAGTTAGTTGCTGTATTCATTCTAGCCTCCTCCCACTTGATCAAACATATAGGCCCTGTTATTCTTCACGTCTGCTTTCCACTAGATTTAAGTTCTCTTAGGGCAAAGAGTATACCTCAGTCATTGTCATGTTTCTCCTGGAATGACAAAACACAGTACCCAGAAATGAAAGAAATATTTTCAAGTGAATTAAATGAAATTAACATAAAGTGATATTGGGTATATTTTATAAAAATTGGAAATTCAGTTCTTTGATAACATAACACAAAAGTTAGGCAGTTTTAAATTTCTTATAAATCCATATTACATTTAACATCTGACAGAATTTTCTGCATGGGCTGGAATAGTTGATATTACTAAATCTATTAAAGATGTTTTTCTTAGTATTTAATCATGATTTAAACTGTAATAATTGAATATCTCAAACTTTATATAGCGTATTTCCTTCAACTTTGAATGCTGTTCACAAAGTTCCTCAAATTTGCCTAAACATTTCAGTTAAATTATAACTCCCAGGGGTCAGTTTCTCTCAAATGTTTTATTCACCTTTAAAACACATGTAATTATGGCAGTAATTATAGCAGATATAATATTTTAACAGTTTTAAAATATCAACACTGCGGGTAGGATTATTTTCTCTGTTATTTGTACATCTGTTCTTTGGCTAACATTAGTTACAGTCATCTTTATTATACTTGCCCTTAAAAGAGACAGTGCACTCTAGAAGAACTGAAGTTGCACTTTCTGGGTTGATGCTCTGTGGCACACAGGACCTGGTTCTGCCCTTCATGGTGATTTAAACTTGCACTAGAAGATTTTGGAGTGGGCTCTTGCTATGGTTAAGTTCACCTGCTATGTAGGTGAGGCTTGTTGGAGCCATAGTTCTCCTTGCAAGCTGGTGCCCTCTTGCTCTTGTGTTCCTCATGCCTTAGTTCTGGGGTGGTCCTCCTTGGTTCACAATTTACTTCTTTATGCCTCATCAGTAATAGACTTTTCACTTTTCTCTGTTTATGGTTGCAGCTAGTAATCACCTGTTTCTGCATATCGTCGGCCTCACTCTAAAAGGACTTCTTAACATGGAGAGATGTCTAAGGTTCCTGGTTATGCCCCAGATCAGTGGTAACTCCCATCGCAGAGATAGACCTTACTTATTGTTCTAACTGCAAAGACACAGTTACCTCAGGACCTTCAAGGATAAAAACTGTGAAGAAGTTTCAGAAGCTGTTTTACTCCCGAGCAACTGCAGCGTGTGGACGGCTTTCAGATATTGCCTGCCTTGCTTTCAGCCTGACATTCGGAAGTGGGAGTCCCCGCTCATTCAAAGGCTCCTGCACCTGGGTTGGCAGAGGGCTGTCTTGCTTACTTCTTATAAATTTTCTTGGTGCCAAGAGGCCAAAGTTTATAGCTGAATAATGAAATCTATGTATAGCCTCCTTAGGTTTTAATTCCATTAGAACTTGCTGGGCAAAATCTACACTAGGGCATCCCCTTTCACTAAAATAAAGAATTAAGGCAATAAGGCAAGTTAGCAGATTCCTTAAACAAAGACTTGGTTGGCATTTGCATATGTCATTACCTTTCTTAATAAAAACAGATATTTATTCAAAAGAGTGTTACTATCTTTGACCTATCTTTTAAAGAAACAATGGTAATCAAAACAGTGTGATACTGGCATAAAAACAGACACATAGATCAATGGAACAGAACAGAGAGCCCAGAAATAAACCCATGCATTTATATTAATTAATATTTGACAGAGGAAGCAAGACATACAATGGGCTAAAGATAGTTTATTTAATAAATGATGTTGGGAAAATTAGACAAATATGTGCAGAAAAATGAAACTAGGCAATTGTCTTATACCACACACGAGGATAAATTCAAAGCAGATTAAAGATTTAAATGTTAGACCAGAAGCCATAAAAGTCCTAGAAGAAAACATTGGCAGTAAAATCTTGGACCTTGCTCGTAGCAACATTTTTTCTGATATTTCTCCTCAGGCAAAGGAAACAAAACAAAAAAATAAATAAATGGGGCTATATCAAACTAAAAAGTGTTGCACAGCAAAGGAAACCATCAACAAAATAAAAAGACAACCCACAGAATGGGAGAACATATTTACCGATACATCTGATAAGGGTTTAATATCCAAAATTTATAAAGAACTTAATGAAACTCAATACCAAAAATCCATATAATCCAATTAAAAAACGGGCAAAGGAACTGAATAGACAATTCTCTAAAGAGGACATACAGATGGCCAATAGACATATGAAAAGGTGTTCAATCTCACTAATCATCAGAGAAATGCAAATTAAAGCCACAGTCAGAAATAACCACACACCTGTCAGAATGGCTCTCATCACTAAATCAACAAACAACAAATGCTGGCGAGGATGTGGAGAAAGGGGAACTCTTTTGCACTGTTGGTGGGAATGCAGATTGTGCAGCTACTGTGGAAAGCAGTATGGAGATATCTCAAAAAAATTAAAAATGGAACTGCCTTATCACCAGCAATTCCATGTCTGGGAGTTTATCCAAAGAAAACCAAAACACTCATTTGAAAAAACATAAGCACTCTACATTCATTGCAGCATTATTGCAGCCAAGATATGGAAGCAGCCCAAGTGTCCATCAGTAGATGAGTGGATAAGACGACTATGGTATATAATGGAATACTACTCGGCCATAAAAAAGAAGAAAACTGCCCTTTGGGACAGCATGGATGGACCTGTAGAACATTATGCTAAGTAAAATAAGCCTGGCAGAGAAGACAAATACCGTATTTCACTCATATGTGGAATCTAGTGAACAAACTGAACTAACAAGCCAAGTAGAGACAGACTGTAGACGCAGAGCAGGCTGACAGCTCTGGGTGGGGACCTGTAGGGGATGGAAGGATGGAGCAAATAGGGAAAAGGACTCATGGACATGGACAACAGTGTAATAATTGCAGGGGGAGGGAGAGCATAAGGGGGATAAATGGTAATGGAAAAGATACAATAAAAATAAAAAATAAAAACAGGTAAAAGATAAAAAATGAAACAACAGTAGAAACAAATAATATTCTCTATGAAAATAAAACAGGAATGTGTTACATTGCTAGTACCAGAGGAATTCCAGACCCCACAGGAAGTGGAGATTTACTGAGCTTCCCCTAAAACTTTCTATATTCTGTAAGATTGCCCCATATTTGCATTTTAGAAAGGATTTCTATCAGAGGCTTCTTGTAACTTCCTATTTCATTCATTCATTTATCCACGGTCAAATTTTCTAGAGTGGAATTCAGGTGTTAGACACAGTACTAATCAAAGAACAAAATGTAACTGGATTTAAAACAAACTTTTTCTACAAAGGTTTCTCCTGTCAGCAGGGAGAAGGGATAAAAAGCGTGGCTTCTGTACTGCTAAGTGTGGGGTACCAAAGGAGCTGAATTATAACTAACAGCCTCCATGTTTAGGAGGGAGAATAACACCTAGCAGCGGGGAGCGGGGGTCAGAGGAGCTGTGTACCGTCAGCAACAAGGCAGCACACACCTCTCATCCTACAATGATTTTAACTAGATCTTTATTACCAGCAATATTGAATAGGCTTTAGGATAATAAAAAATGTAATTAATTAAAGTTTGAATGCTTTTATAAATTTGTACATTGTCAGCATGGCAAACTTGTTTTTTTTCATTTCCAGGGAGATATTTTTCACAAATATTAAATGAATAATTAAGGAAATGCAGGAATAAATTACCATAGAAAGATTTTGATGTTTTACTGTCTTCTCTGAAGAGTAGCTGTTAGGTATACTCTCTTCAATCTTACATAACTCAAGTAAACCAGAGATTGCAATGTCCTGTCTTTATAATGATGTTATCTGGGGGATGTGTGGGAACATCGGGCACTATTTGTCTATCGGGGTGGGAGCCACAGTCAGTGTAATTATAGTATAATTTGCCTTGGAGGATGTTCTGAGCTTTAATGGAGAGCTGTCTTAAATCCAGGCTGAGCTGCATCGTTTATGGAGCCATTTTTCATTTTGTAGCAGTACAAAATAAAGATGGGGGGCCTTTTCAAAGAACAGGAACAAAGTAAAATTAAAGATGCTAAAATATAATAAACACATGAACAAAATAAAATTCTAAGTAAAGGAAAATTAAAACAAATTATTAGCATGAATTTTGTCATTCATCTTTTCTTTAAATTGATATGTCATTCTTTTTTTTACTTTATTGTTCAATTACAGTTGTCTGCATACATCTTTATATTGTAGAATACTAGTTTTAAATACAAACCCAAGAGCCATTAACTCGTATGCGGAATTGCTGATGTTATACAATTTGTATTTGCAGTTCAGACAAGCATATGTATAAAAGTAATTACTTCTGACATTTGGAGGGGTCTTACAGTTTATGGAGAACTTTATATTACTTTGTATACAAATTAATATATTAGCTGCTATTATTGTTTTATGGATGAGCCAACAGAGGCTCAGAGAATATATTACATGCTTACTGTTTGTGTAAAGATAGAGAATCTTACTTAAGGTAATATACTGTGTTAGTGCTATGCCTCTACCTCTTAAATTACATTGCTATCATAAAAGTTCGAACTCTATAAATAAACTGCAGTTAGTTTTCTTTAGTCAGCACTTAATCAGATATCACATTCTGTCTTGTGTGACATCAGAGGCAGTGGGCTTTCTCTGAGAATAAGCAGTAGAGTACTGGGTAGAGGTGCTGTACACCCCATTTTCTAGCTCCACAAACCCTTTGACAATTGAGAATAAATATAGCAAAAATTTGAAGGATTTTCTTGAAGATTAAATGAGGCATCACATGCCAAGTACTTAGCACACTGCCTGGATGAGGTATGCAATCAGTGTGGAAAAGCTAGTGTTGTCACCCTTTTGGGGGGTCTTTTTTTGATCATTAGTACTTGTATAGCAGAAGAATATTAGGGAAAGGAAACAAATACAACATTCGTTAGTTTTTATACTTACCAGAAAACTGATAAAAAATTTAATTTTGGGACACATTGAAATAAAAGAATGTAAGACCATTTTTAAAGAGTTAAACACTGCATTTTATTGGTTGAAACTCCACAGCCTAGTCAGTTCATCTGTTCCAAGGTGCCCGGTTGCATCCCCAGTTCACCAGGTAGTTATCTCTCAGGAATAGAAGCATTATCCTCCTCCGGACCCTGAGTGGTAGAAAGATCAAAAGGAGCACATTAGTAAAATCTCTCATCTCTGGGAAAGGAACAGGCCTTTAGGAAAGGGTCCCAGCTTTAGAGTGAATGGTTAAACTGCCCATGTCCAATTTGGGACATTTAGAAAGATACCAAGCACCATCCCACCCAAAAAAGAAATCTCTTAATCTGGAATCATAAATTCTAAAATCCATCTTTGGAGAAAGTTGATTGTCTCAGAGATCCTCTTTTATATTACAGACACCCTGGGGAGCTTCACTACATTTTTTAAACTATACTTTATTGATTATGCTATTATAGTTGTCCTGATTTTTCCCCGTTTGCCCCCCTCCACCCAGCATCCCCACACCGTGTTCCCTCAGGCAGTCTCCATACCATTGTTCATGTCCACGGGTCGTGCATGTAAGTTCTTTGGCTACTCTGTCTCCTATACTGTACTTTACATCCCCGTAGCTATTCCGTGACTACCTATTCGTACTTCTTAATCCCCTCATGCCCTCACCCATTCTTCGACACTACCCTCCCATCTGGCAACCATCAAAATGCTTTCAGTATCTGTGATTCTGTCTGTGTTCTTTTTGTTTGCTTAGTTTGGTTTTTAGATTCAGTTGTTGATATATATATATATATATATATATATATATATGTATTTAATGCCATTTTATTGTGCATAGTTTTGATCTTCTTCTTTTGCTTAAATAAGTCCCTTTAACATTTCATATAATAATGGTTTGCTGATGATGATTTCCTTTAGTTTTTTCCTTGGCTGGGAAGCTCTTTATCTGCCTTCAATTCTAAATGATAGCTTTGTTGGGTAGAAGAATCTTGGCTGTAGGTCCCTGCTTTTCATGACTTTGAATATTTCTTGCCAATCCCTTCTACCCTGCAAAGTTTCTTTTGAGAAATCAGCTGACAGTCTTATGGGAACTCCCCTGTAGGTAACTAACTTCTTTTCTCTCTCTGTTTTTTAAGATCCTCTCTTTATCTTTAACTTTTGACATTTTAAGTATGATGTGTCTTTGAGTGGGCCTCTTTGCATCCATCTTGTTGGGACTCTCTGTGATTGCTGGACTTGTGTGTCTATTTCCTTCACCAAATTAGAGAAGTTTTCTTTAATTATTTTTCTAATAGATTTCCAATTTCTTGCTCTTTCTCTTCTCCTTCTGACACCCCTAGGAAGTGAATGTTGGACCTCTTGAATTTGTCCCAGAGGTTACTTACACTATCCTCATGTTTTTGGATTCTTTTTCTTCTTGTTTTCTGATTGGTTATTTTTTTGTTTCCTTATGTTCCAAATCATTGATTTGATTCTTGGCTTCATCCACTCTGCTGTTGTTTCCATGTAAATTGTTCTTTATTTCAATTAGTGAATCCTTCCTTTCTGACTAGATCTTTCTTATGCTACTGAGATCCTCACAAAGTTCCTTGAACATCTTTATAACAAGTGTTTTGAACTCTGCCTCTGATAGATTGCTTATCTCCATTTTGTTTAGCTCTTTTTCTGAAGTTTTGACCTGGTCTTTCATTTGGGATGTATTTCTTTGTCTCCTCATTTTGGCAGCCTCCCTGTGTTTGCTTCTATGTATTAGGTAGAGCTGCTATGACTCCCTGCTACATTAGAGCTACTATGACTCCCTGTATTGGTAGTGTGCCCTAATGTAGCAGGTGTCCTGTAGGGTCCAGTGGCACAGCCTCCCCTATTACCCAAGCTGGGTATTCAAGGTGTACCCTTCATGTGGGCTGATTACACCCTTCTCTTGTAGTTTAGTCTTGGTTGCTGTTGGCAGGTCAATGGGAGGGATACATCCAGGCCAGGTCAGCTTCAAAGATTAGCTATGACCACTGACCACCAACCACTGCCTTCCATGGAGGATTAGCTGTGTGTAGTCAGGGTGGTGGTGCTCTGACATGGTCTGGAGCTGTCCATTGGTTATGCAGGCCCTGGGGTTTCCTGCAAGGTAAAGACACAACCACATAAAAATTACAATTAATATATAGAACAACCATCACTCAGAAATTTCAGAAATTGAGTTGAATGGAAGTCTGACAACTACAGAATTAAAGAAATCACATCCATCCAGACTGGTAAGAGGAGTAGCAATGTGGAATGGACTAGTCCCACATGCCCATGTGGTGGATACAAATTCAGGAGGTATATGTCAGGTGTGAGGAGTCCCAGCTCCACACCAGGCCTCCCAGCCTAGGGTTCAAGTACCAGGAAGATAAGTCTCCATAACTTCTGGCTGCAAAAACCAGTGGGGACTGTGTCAGTGGAAGAAACTTCTGGAGTCCCATGCAGTTCCTCTTAGGTAACTGACATGTAGACTTACTCAGACTCACTCCCTCTGAGCTCCAAAACCATGGTAGCAGCTTAAAGGCATCAGTGGCATATGGGGAGGAACTGAAGTGTCTAGCATCAAGGCAAGAGCTGGAGGACAAATTTCTCCCAGACAGAAAGGTGAGCAGGGGCCATTGTCCCTTTGCTGACCGCCCGCAGCCACCCCCCCTCCCCAACAGAGCTACAGAGAGGGCGGTGGGCACCATATCTGAGACTCCATCAATCTGGCTAATAATGTTTGCCCTACCCCCCTGAGACTCTGTCCCACCCAATCTACAGGTACACCTAAGCTGTTAATAGTGACTTTTCCATATGAATGGCTGGTCTTTGCTCATGCTTCACAACACCTTAAATCCTCTCAAACAAGCAATAGCTGGCCTCAGTGAGCCCTCACCCTCCATACATTTTGCTAAGTGGCCCCAGGTCTGGCACTAGCAGCAGCTAGCCTAAATTCACAGCTTGGCTTCACAGGGGAATCTCCAAGTACAGCACAAGTAGCAGCCACTTCAGATTGCTTTATAGCTCAGGCAGGGTTGCCCCAGGCAAAACACAGGTAGGGCTGTATCACTTTTAAGCTGCTAATTTCCCTTTCAAAGCTTCTTTTCTTTCAATCTGAAGTAGTTTTGGAAGTTAGAGTGATGAATGGGATGGAGCAATGGATAAGGACTGAAATAGTAAAAAGACAGAAGAGTGAGCAGAAGGCAGGTTTTTCCCTTTGGGTAGTGTTGACAAGCAGGAAAGTTCAGTGGGCTGGAGGCATGGACCTGGGTCTGCTCTTGTATTTGTGCCAAGTCCTAGAGCAGCCTTGGCAGGCCACAGAGCTAACTCTTTGAGGATCATCCCTGTTCTGATATTCTGTGATTCGCTGTCCCTATTGTGTTCAGTCTGGTAGTTCGCCCTCTCAGTCCTTAAGAGAACAACAGGAGCTAGTTCTTAAGAGAAGGTGATGAGTTTCAAACCTTTACAAATATCCTGGAAGGTTTACTTTGCATGCTGTCTATTTTATCCATTAGCACCTACAGAATATTAATCACGGTTGTCTTAAATTCCTGGTCTGATAATTCCAACATCCCTGTCATATCTGCGTCTGATGCTTTTTTGGCTTATCTCTTGAAACTGTGTATTTTGCTTTGTGGTATGCCTTGTAATTTTTTCTTGATAGCCAGACCTGCTATATGAGTTAAAAGGAATGGCTATAAATAGGCCCTTAGTAATGTGGTGGTAAGGCATGAGGAAAGGGGAGGCATTCTGTAGTTCTATGATTAGGTCTCAGTCCTCAGTGAGCCTGTGCCTCTGGGCTGTGAACTTCACAGGTGTTTCTCAGGTTTGTTTTTTCTCCTCTCTTGCTAGGGACATGATGGCTAGACCAGGCTAGAATTGAGTAGAGGCAGACCTTGTTTCATTGCACTTCACTTTATTGTGCTTCACAGGTGTTGCGTTTTTATACAAATTGAAGGCACAGCCCTCCACCAGCAAAAATATTTCAATGGCTTTATTTATAATTGCTTCGTTGAAGTGAACCCACAGTATCTCTGCGGTATGCCTGTGTTTTCCTTCCTCTAGGTCAGTTGGCGTTTAGCTTACTGGTTTCTCCTGGGAACAGATCTCATTAAGAACAGAGTGTTTCCAAATATTTCAAAATGGTTCCTCTTCCCCTTCCCCTATTGGAAACACCAGGAGATTTTTCCTTCCGTGCTCACTGTGAGAACAGTGTGAGCTCTGGGAAATAAAACTGGCAGTGGCCTAGGGCCTTGCTTTGACTGGGCCTTTCCAAGCCCCACTGGAGTTTTTAACTTACTGATTTGTCCACACTGAGCCTGCACAAATTAGTTCATTACCTGAACTTGCCAGGAGAAGTTCAGGTTTTCCTTCTCCTGGCACTGGTTCCCACATTTCTGCTCTGGTAAGTTGTGATTCTCCGTGTTGGCCTGTCCGTCTCCAATTTGAGGAACAGTAGTTTTCCCTGTGATTTCAATTCTCTTGCATATCTAAGAAGAGTTGTTGATTTTTTTTTTTTTTTTGGCTTGTTCAGCCTTTTACTTGTTGTTAGGACAAAGTGGTAGCTTCAAGCTCCTTACATGTGGAACTGGAAAACAGAAGTCTGGAAGGTTCTCTTTGACACACCTTGTGTCTGTTGATGCTGAAGTATGGCCTTGTGTTTATAGGATGATCTGCGACTCCCCATCTTTGGGTTAATGTTGGGGGACCTGCGGTCTCTAGTTTTATAGTATTTCAGGGAATCTAGTTTTTTTTCAGGGGGTATAACTTATTTGTCAAATCTTCTACACTAATATGACAATATTCAATTGTATGCTTTAAAAACAGTGTTTGTGACTACCACTAACCACGGCTTCCATTCTGGGTCTTGAACTTGCTTGCTTCAGCCCCTCAGGAGCAGATATGAGGCCTGCTATTTGATACTGTCTTTGGACTGATAGCTAGTTGGGGGCATTTTAGGGATGTGTCTGTCCATGATATTTAAGAGATTAAGGGCAGACGTGGGACTGGAGGGGGGATGAGACGTTCCTCTCTCTGAGTGGTAAGTCACTGCTGCACAGTGCAGATGGGCAGAAGTGCAGTGTGGACAATTTCCTAAGGCCTGTGGGTGGTTGTAAGAAAGTTCTCAGTGTGTCTAGGACTGGATGCAGCTTCACTTCCGGTGCTCACCGAGGTTTCCCAGGCAGTGATACTCAATGCCAGGCAGAGAAGGGCTGCTGCAGGTACCTGACCTGACAAAAACTTTGCTTGGGCACACTCCACCCAGCGTCCAGGACACTCCCTTCCTTTTGCCAATACAACTACCATTCTTCCAAGACTTCTTTTTTCTTCCCCTCAAAAGCTTTTGTTCTTTCCTTTTGTTTCCAGCAGACCTTCATGGTCCATTAAAACTGAAGCCACGTGATAATTAGTAGCCAAAAACCAGTTCCATTTTTCCTTTTTTTGAAGGCAGAAAGGATAAAGTCTTCAGTCATTCCAAAGGGGGGAGGGTGGGCAGCTTATTTACATTGTAGACCTCCTCTCCATGAGTTCATTTTCAGTAAAAGGAGCAAATTTTTAAATCCATAATAAAGTGATTAAAATTAAATATCTTATTACTATGTTAAGGAGTCATAAAAGCCAAGAAGAACCATAGGTTGTTAAAATATTTTAAATGTTGATGATTAGTGCTCAAAGACTCACTTTATTCCTTTATACTTCTGGCATTTTTCTCTCTCTCTATAAGCTAGGGGTGATTCTGTCTCCCAGAATTGATAACAGAATTGAAAAACAGAGGCTGCATATATCAACTATCCAGAATATTTTACCTATATTTAGTTCAGTAAACATTTATTAATCAACATAAAAGCTAGACTGTGCTGGAGAATTGGCAAATTCTGTGATAAATAGGACATAGTTGTTGTCCTGAGGAGCTTATAGTCTAGAAGATAAAATAGATTTTAAAAATACAAGCAGCATGGAGAATATGGAACAGAGATGAGAAACATTATACCTTACCTTGTGAGTTGGGAAGGATGCCACAAAAGGATTGAAGAATGGGTGGGACTTTGACAGCTAGAGATGCGTTGTTCTGGTCCTGTGCTGAGTGCCCTACAAGCTGGTCCTGTCTATATTTCTTCTGTGACCCCAGAACAAGGATTAATTGTGCGCTGCACTCTGGAGCAGCTGTGAGTGATCATGACAAATCACCACAGGCTAATACCCTGCACCACAAAGGAAGGATTTTTTTTGTTTGTTTCTCTTACTTGTTTGTTTTGCTTTCTCTTATAGTAAAAGCTGCCTCTCCTCTGGAAAATGTATTCCATTCAACATGTGAAATTTTGTGTACCAGAAAGCAATGCATTCTTTTAGATTTATTGTGTTGAGTACACATATGTTCGGGATAGGAGGTTTGGAAGAAAAGAGACCAGATAGAATACGGTCTAGCATATTAACTAATATAATTATGTATGGGCACTCAGAAGACACTCAATAAATACTTTCAGATTTGACTAATAGATCAGAAGATATGAGTTCTGTGTGTTTATAAATTACACTTACCATCTATTCATTAACCTAGACACTATCACTTATTAATCCTTTTAGTGGAAATCTACAATGTTATAGATACTTGTCTTTTGAGCTCTATCAACACTTAAATATGATGTATGTACCTCTTTATAAAACACCTAAATAGAAATAAAGCTTAAATAATATGTTTAAACATATATATACCTACATTGCTAAAGTGACAAAGATAAACAATTGGCAAATACATGGTACAAATACTTTAAAAAACTTTTCAGTGTCTATTAAATGGAATATGTTCATTCTCTATGATGTATCTGTTGTGTTGACTATCAACAGAAATCTGTAGATAGATATATTCACCTACGGATAGACTAGGAAGGGCATAGCAGCTCTATTCATTATAGCCATAAACTAGAAACTGCCCAAATTCTTCAGTAGTTAAACGGAAAGTAGAATACAAATGATGATGAGAATGAACACTACAATCATATGCATAGACAATTATATTTTGACAAAGGCAGTAAGATATTTTAATGGGGGAAAAAGAGTCTTTTCACAAATGGCAATAGAACAACTAGATACTAAAAATCAGGTATTGGAAAACATCTTTCACAATTTGGAAAAAGTAATTTCAGATTGATCATAGATTTAAACGTGAAAGCCAAAACTATAAAGCTTCTTGGAGAAAAAAAGGGAGAATATCTTTATGCCCTTGGTGTAGAAAATTTTTTCATTCATGAGACACTAAAAACACTAACTATAAAGTAAATGGTAAATTGGACTTAATCAAAATTATAATCTGTGCTTATAACAAAACACTTTGAAGAAAAAGAAAAAGTAAGTCAGGGTGGGAGAAAATATTCACTCTACATATTTGACAAGGGACTTATATCCAGAATATATAAAAACTACAAATCAAATAATTAAAAATATGAACAACCTAGTTTAAAAATGGGTGAGAGACTTCAGCAAACATTTCACAAAGGAAGTGTAAGCTTATGAAAATGTACCCAACGTCTTTCATCATATTGCAAATGAAAGTTAAAAACCACAGCGATGTCCCACTTCATACCCACTAGAATGGCTAAAATTTAAAAAGACTGAGCACCCTGAATGTAGGGGGGATGCAAAATGGTACAGGTTGACAGTTTCTAACAAAAATGAAACCTATGTCTCATTTCTGGCTTTCCTTATATTGCTAGTTGGCCACAACTCCCATTATCATGCCAGACTGAACGCTTACGGATACGGCCTGCCTTGTGTCATATCAGAATGTGTCTAAAACTTCTCCATTCAATAGAATTTTGATTGTGGTTTTTTTTTTTTGATATGCCCTTTATCCTTTACCAATTTAAAGGTATTCCCTTCTAACCTTACCTTATTGAAACTTTTTAACATTCTTATGGATTAAATGAATGTTATATAATATGCATTCTAAATCAAAGTATTCATAGGATGTTCTCCTCTTATCTACCAAAGTGGTGAATCACATTAAAAGATTTGCTCAAGTTCAACTTTCTTTGCATTCCTGAAATAAACCCTACTTGAACATAATGTATTACTATTTTTAATTAACAATAGGATTCTGTTCAGATAGCTAATATTTTATTTATTATATTCATAAGTATATTCATAAGTGAAATACAGAACTTGAGGGAAATTTGAAAGAACAGATAAATTTATTATTTGCAAATGATATATACTGAAAACAAGTAAAAAAATCAACATGAAATAAAAGGAGGGTTTGACAGGGTTGCTGATTGTAAGATTTTTCTATTGAAAGAAAAACTCATGCCAAAATATCCATCTATAAAATACATTAAAATTATTCAATTCATAACTATGAAACGATGTGTATTGGAATTAACAAAAAATCAACAAGAAATTAATGAAGACCAATTTAAAACTCTAATATAGAATCTAAAAGAGGTACTCTATATTCTCTGAGAAGACAAATTAATGTAAATGTTAATTTTCTCCTAATTTATCTATAAAATAGTCAATCAAAATTTTAGCTGGAGCTATTGAGGAATTTGATAAACATACTCTAAAATTCATATGCAAATTACCTAGTTAATTATCAAAAAGAAGAAAACTATAAGAGGAATTAGACATACCAGATATTATTGCTACAAATATAATATTATGGTGTTGGTACAGAAAGAGACACTCAGACCAAGAGAAGAGAACAGGGACCTCAGGTTCAGAACTCAGTTTTCAGGGCTGAGCTCCTATAGCTGGAGTCTCCTCTGATTTCTTTCTTCCTACAGGGGCTACTTTTTTTTTTCTCTACATGCCGTAGAAATTTCCTGGGCTAGACTTCAGTATATCTGTGTCTATATTCCTCTGCCTATGAGTTCTTGTTTAGTCATATCTAAAGTGAAGGTTTGCTTCCCTTCAGTGGGATTTGGAAACATTGGCTGCACTTGTTAACCTGGGAGCAGCATCACTCTCTCACCTGGATACTTGCTTATATCTCTAAGAATCCACGAGAGACAGAGCGGAGCACACCTCAGAGCTATTCTGCCCCAGAGACAAGGAAGTGGAATATTTATCTATCAACCCAATCCATCACTGGATAAGGGATGTCCCCACCTCTCCTCTCACACTCTAGTCAATGCCTTCTGTAATCCAAGAATCTTTTCCTGGCTAGACAATATTATCTGAGAGTCACAGGTGCTTGCTGTAAAATGCTATCTGTGGGCCTCTCTGAGAAGGCTGGGCACCAAAACAACTGCTATGGTACATTACTGCCATCTTTTCCTGTGTAGACTCTGGAGAGCCTGGTAGAGTCCTGGGGCTCTGAAGAAGCTGGTCAGAAAAACCGCAGAAGGTGGCGGTGCTGTTGTCTTCCATTATTGGGGACTCCCCGGAAATGGTGGAAGTTTGGGCTAAGTGCCTCTAACCTACAACAACTGGGTTAAAAGTAGAGTATAGTTTCTCTTTGTGGAAACTCCTCAGAAGTGAGCACCCAAGCTCTAAGGAAATGATCTCTTCTCTTTGCTGAAGCTGAGCTACTTATAATATTCAGCGTTTCAAGAGATTCCTACTTGTTTTCTCATTTTAGAGATAAAGCCCCTACTCAGTTGCCAGTATCTCTGACCCACAAGAAAAAACACATCATCCTGACTCCTGAGAAAACCACCGGCCTCATAGGTGCTCTCACGACCAGGAAGAGTCCCTGTAGCCAGAGCTGCTCAGTGCTGAAGTAGAACACTGAAGGCCACCAGAAGTGACCTGAGCTCCCCCTTGGGAGCTAGTGCCAAAGATAATGGCCCCATTTTGCAGGCAGACAGCTTAATGATAAAGTGCCAGTCATTGGTATGGAGTTGAAAGGGCAGTGCAAATACTAGAAAAAGTAGTATGCTGCCAGAAGAGTAGGATTCAAGATTTCACCTGGCCATTTATTAGTTGTATGATGTTAAATATATAATTTAACCTTGCAAACATCAGTTTCTCTTTATGTAAAAATGCAGGTTAACCTAACTCACAGGTCCAGTTTGAGAATCAAATGGAATACAAATAAGTAATCCTGACACCATCAAAGATGTCATTGATACAACCACAAGAAAAAAAAAAACTCTAACAGGAAAGAGACTTTACTTGTTCAAGGAGTTTGTTAGTGCCTGGTTTTGGCCCTTTCTGAGGGAACTCTGGAATGTGCTAAATCAATGCCAGGACTGCGGGTATCACATATCCTCTTAGGGCTGTCCATAGCCACATCCGTATATTCATTGGTTTTTCAGGACTTTAAGAAAAACGTTCACTGGTTTTGGCAGGAAATCCTTACTAAGTCATCAAGACTTGGAAAGGAGCACCACAGAAGGCCCTCTGCATGGTTGTTGAGTGGGAAACGCATTCCCAGCCTGTCAGGCAGGTGAAATAGACTGCCCAGGGAACTCAGTCCCTCCTGTGAATGGGTGGGCGGAGTGGTGGCAGCAAATACAAAGGAGTAGGAGAAATCAGGACCTTCAGAGGAGGGCTGCTGGTTCAGGGAGCAGCGGTAGCAGCTTGGCACTAAAGTAAGTCGAATCCTGCTGTTCCTATGACCAAGAGGTTCAAAAAAACAAGCTGCAGGCAAGAGGAAAGCTCATTGATTCCTTGAATATATATCGAAGCAGGATGTGAATCAGGCAGGAATAAAGGTGTTGCAGGCTGGAATGCTTAGGAAAGGCATTTATGGAGGAAGTGGGTCTTGTGAAGTATCTTAAAGATGGTAGGAATTGAAAAGGCCAAGGAGAGAAATGAGGGATTTAGAGGCAAGGTTTGTTACTTATGATGTTTAATTTTAATAACATCATGGTTGTTTCTATCACAAACAGGACAGTTTTTTTCTTATTACATATTCTGACTAGTTTTGCTAAAGGATATTGATTTTAATACATCGACCTTCTACCAGCAACACTGCTAAACTGTTATCATATAATAAATGCAACATGTGGTTCTTTCCTCTTCTTTTTTTTCTTACAGTTGAATCTTTTTTTTTCTTTAAAGATTTGTATCTACTTTTAGAGGGTAAGGGAAGGAGAAAGAGAGGGAGAAAAACATCAATGTGTGGTTGCCTTTCACATGCCCCCTCACTGGGGACCTGGCTTGCAACCCAGGCATGTGCCCGGACTGGAAATCCAGCCAGCGACCCTCTGATTCGCAGCCCACGCTCAATCCACTGAGCCACACCAGCCAGGGCCATTTTGTCTTCTTTAAGATCTGGGTATTCCCTAGTTTTTCTAACATTCCTCCATTGTTTCTAACCCTATGGAGACATAGACTCTCTCCAAAATTACCTCTCATAGTTTCTTGTCCTGGCTGATTGCAAATACTTTTTTTGTTGCCTAGTCCAATTGGAGATGAGGGGGGAAATTGCGGATGTCTTCTCCCTCAAATAATCCTGTAACAGCGTGATTCTACCAGTTGCCCTTGGGTCTTTCTTATTTCTTGTATTTATCATTTCTTGAAAATGGAACTCTCTTGGTATTTCTCCCAACTTTTCCAACAGTATTCTCTTCACCATGTTCTGGACTGTGATTACAAGTTCAAACTGATCTCATCAATTTTCTTTTGTTTCCTCCACTTCCAACTCATACTTTCTTGTCTGTCAAGGGTTCTACTTATTATTTGTGAGCATAGTAATGTGGAAGGACATATGTTGAAATATAGAGGATGAGACTGGAGAGGTTGAAATAGAAGCCTACTTTTCCCCCTAATGGATAGTCATGTGTTCAATTAGCATATATTAAATCCTCCGTCTTTTCCCAATGTTTTGAAAGGTTCTGTCTTCATAAGTGAAATTTCAAATCTTATTGGAATTTTGAATGAACTTTTTGTACATGGAGATTAATTTAGGTAGAATTTATATACTTGAATGTTGTCTTTCTAGCCAGAGACATGATATAGATCACCATTTTTTCATGACTTCTTTTATATCCTTTAGTAAAGTTTTACATCTTTCTCCATTCAGTTCTTGCATGTTTCTTC
Organism: Micronycteris hirsuta; assembly: GCA_004026765.1. Classification (NCBI taxonomy): domain Eukaryota; kingdom Metazoa; phylum Chordata; class Mammalia; order Chiroptera; family Phyllostomidae; genus Micronycteris; species Micronycteris hirsuta. The sequence goes on from PVJI01001864.1 coordinate 117,430, forward strand.
TGTGGTTTATTCTTAGGTGCTTTATTATTTATTTTGCTATGTGAATGGGCTCTTTTAAAAAGTAACATTTTCTAAGCAATTGTTGCTGTTATACAGAAAGGTCACTGTTTTTCCTACTCTCTTTTCTTTTTGTGGTTCATTCTGGATAATTTTATTAAACTATTTTTCTAGTTCACTGATCCTTCTGCTAGATCCATATGCTATAAACCTATGAATAGGATCCTTGATTCCAATATTATAATTTTCAGTTGTAGAATTTCCACTTGATTCTGCTAACTTCAGTATCCAATATCCATAGTCACCTATGAGTTTGCTTTTATTAGCTATTGGTTTTTCTTTGGTTTTGTCATGCAGGTCCTATGCCTTACCATACCTAGTAACCTGTTACTGAATGTAGGACCTTGTTTATTAAAAAAAGAGCAAGAGACACCAGATGATGCTCTTTGACATCAGAGAGGGTTTACCTTTTCCTCCACCAGAGAATAGAGTATGGAGATGACTCCCTGCATTCAGCCAGGGACTAAATCAGAGCCAAGCCCAGGCTGTAGTCTAGGTAAGACGCAGTCCACCTGGATTTCCTCTGTTCCAAAGCGCTGGCTTTGCTTGGCTTTCATTTGAGCATGTGGAGTTACTGGTCTCAGAATTGAGAGACTGATGGAATATCTGCTCTGCTTTTAGAAGTATTAGGCTTACCTCTTTTTTTTCCCTATCCCATGAAGCTACAGACATTGACTATTATTCTAAGGGGAGACCAGCAGTGAATCTGTAGTCTCTCAAATCTCCAGTTTTGTCTCTCTAGCCCCATATAACTGCCGAAAGCTCTGCTGGTTTTTCTGTTCTTCCACCAGTGCCCAAATCTGGATTCTAAGCCTCTACATCAGCCCAGATTGGCATGTTCTTCTTACCAAAGAGTCAGTTGCAGCTCTCTGGTATGAATTATTCATTCTTTCTAGGATTTTTAACTCTCTAGGCCCCCTCTTCCTGGCAAGCATTTTTCTGTTAAGCACCACAAGAATGCAGAAAATTCCACTTCAATTTCAGAGAATTTCCTTCTTAGCACTTTCGCCTCCTGCCAGCACAGCTTTGGGAAGCCTGCAGTTCCCATTGCTACCAAAGCTCTGGATTTTGTAATTATTCTTAGTGCGAATGTTAAAGTACCCATACATCTTACCTGATAGTAGAAATGTCAGACCATTTATTCTTATGTTGACCTTGATTTCAGCACAGTGTTTTCTTCACTGTGGCTTCACAATCTGTGCCCCCTCCAGCCTCCATCCCCCACCCTACACCACACACACATGGCCAGGGCTTCCTGAATTGCTGAAATCTTAGATCTCATGGGGGCACGAGACACACAGGAATAAACTTGGTTGTGAAGTTGGCCAGAGTCCTTGAATGTGGTCATTTACATGGTTCAGTCTTGGCCATGAGAATTCACTTTCAATAATACAGGAACTATTGCTCTTTTTATATAGTCACATTCAACTTGTGAACTCTCAGGGCTAATTCATTTATTGATTAGCTGATATATGTCTGTAAGTTATAAGGGCATTTGGTTGGTATGTTTTCTAAGCCCTTGTGCATTTGAATTTTTTCTGTTGCTGTTATGTGTGAATAACTACACAGTTTAGGTTATTATTATATGAACAAAGAACCCTCTGTCCCTACCCCAAATTCTACAGGTATTACTTCTGTGTTTACAGGCATATAGTGTGTCAGAGGCCACACTAACGTTTCTTCCTCAGCAGGAAGCCTGTCTTTTCTTCCTAGACATTAGTGCTTATATTTTTTACACACTTTAACTCTTTAAATCTTTCTGGTCCAGAAAATTTTCTTTAATTTTTCTGTTGACTTTAGATGAATATCTTATTTGTTAAATTGCAAAATGACATCTTTACTAAAAGAGTTTTCCACCACAATTTAAAGAATATAAAAAATCATAAAAGTCACCCTAAATTCCACTGCCCTGGAGTAACAGGTATTAACGTCACCTGATCATCATTCCAGATAGACTCAATGCATATGCACAGATACACACACAGGCAGATGGAGAAATAGTGGTAAGTAATTTCATAAGAATAAGATCATAAAAATATATGTTAAAATATTCAATTTCAAATGGATTGATCATTTTGCAATATATACAAGTGTCAAATCATTATGTTGTGCACCTGAAACTAATATAATGTTGAAGGTCAATTCTATCTCAGTAAAAATCAGTTAGTGCTGAGGACAATAAAAAATACATTACATTTTATTTCACGTGAATTTAAGTAAAAGAAAACTGAAGGAAAACCAAATTATTAAAATTCATATTTAAAAAAATTCCTAACCGTAACCCATATTTAATATTTATTTTTCTTTTTTAAATTATATTTTATTGATTATGCTACTATAGTTGTCTTGACTTTCCCCCCTTTGCCCTCCTCTGCACAACACCCCTCGCACCCTCAGGCAGTCCCCACACCATTGCTCGTGTCCATGGCCGTGCATGTAAGTTCTTTGGCTACTCCTTCTCCTATACTGTACTTTACTTCTCCATGGATACTCTGTAACTACTAAATTGTTCTTTTTAATTCCCTCACTTCTTCATCTGTTCGCCCCCGCTGCCCTTCCAACTGGCAACCATCAAAAGGCTCTGTGTATCCATGATTTTGTTTTTCTTGTTTGCTTATTTTGTTTTTTAGATTCAATTGTTGATAGATTTGTATTTTTTGCCATTTTTTTGGTCATAGTTTTGATCTTCTTCTTTTTCTTAAATAAGTGCCTTTAACATTTCATATAATAATGGTTTGGTGATGATGAACTCCTTTAGTTTTTCCTCGTTTTGGAAGCTCTTTATTTGCCCTTCCATTCTAAATGATATCTTTGCTGGGTAGAGCAATCTTGGCTGTAGGTCCCTGCTTTTCATGACTTTGAATATTTCTTGCCAGTCCCTTCTAGCCTACAAAGTTTCTTTTGAGAAATCAGCTGATAGACTTATGGGAACTCCCCTGTAGGTAACTAACTTCTTCTGTCTCTCTGCTTTTGAGATCCTCTCTATATCTTTAACCTTTGGCATTTTAAGTATGATGTGTCTTGGAGTGGGCCTCTTTGCATCCATCTTATTTGGGACTTTCTGTGCTTCTGAGTCCCAAAGTTCTGAGGGAGTGAGTCTGAGTAGGTGAGTCTGTGTGTGGGTTCTTTAAGAGAAATTGCTTGGAGCTCCTGCTTTTTCTTCCATCCACTCAATCCCCACTGGTTTTTCAGACAGAAGTTTGGGGACTTATCTTCCTGGGCCTGGAACCCTGGGCTGGGGAGCCTAGTGTGGGGCTGGGAATCCTCACTCCCAAAATATTTCCCAAATTTTTATCTACCACACATGGGTGAGGGTCCAGCCTGTTCCATCTCTGTGCCCCTCCTACCAGTCTGGATGTCTACAGTTTCTTTAATTCCATAGTTGTCAGTCTTCCAGTTAGCTCAATTTCTGACATTCCTGATTGATGGTTGTTCTGTATATTTATGTGCAATTTTGATGTGGTTGTGCAGAGGTGAGTGAGCCACGTCTGCCTATGCTGCCATCTTGACCTAGATCCAGCCTTACCTATTTTAAAACCTTCCTCTGAAGTTAAGACAAAACATAATAAACACATATCTGTTTTAGAAAATATTTATTGACTCTTAGCTATGACAAATTGATCAGAACTCATACATCCTTTTCCTTTCTTCCTGCCACCTGTACATTTTCTGTTGTTTAATTTTATTTAGTAAGCATTTGTAACATTTACATGTGTTTTTTTTTTTCTTTTTGGAACCTTAATTCCTTTAGTCTTCATTGTATGTTTAAAAGGATTCAGCCCTCTTCACTAGGCCTTTGCCACAACTTCTTTCTTGCTCTATAGTATAGAGCAAGTATAGAGTCTATACTGTATTTCTATTTTTCTCTTGTTTGGCTGGATTGCATTATGGAATAGTATTATTCAAAAAGTTCCTGTGGGTGTTACTGTCCTTGGTTGTTTTCACATTCGAGTGTGTCTTCCATTGCCTTTATACTCGAATTAGAACTTCTCTGAATATGATATCGTTGGTTCCTATTTGACCCCTCAGTGGTGTGCACATATCTCCTCATCTCTGGCATGGATTATTGCTGTGGAGGTAACTGAGTTTTGTGTGGTATCTCCATTCTTGAGATAAATTCCTTTTTATATTAAAGTGTATTGCCCAGAAATCTTGATATTGATCCATTTAGGTAAAACGATATGTTGTTTTCAAGTGCTAGCATGGATGTGGAGAAAGGGGAACCCTTTTGCACTGTTGGTGGGAATGCAGGCTGGTATAGCCACTGTGGAAAGCAGTATGGAGATATCTCAAAAAAATTAAAAATGGAACTGTCGTTTGACCCAGTAATCCTACTTCTGGGAACATATCCAAGGAATCTAGAACATTAATTTGAAAGAACATAAGCACCCCTATGTTCATTGCAGTGTTATTTACAATTGCCAAGATATGGAAGCAGCCCAAGTATCCATCAATAGATGAGTGGATAAAACAACTATGGGACATTTGCACTATGGAATTCTATTCAGCTGTAAAAAAGAAGAAAATTTTACCCTTTGCAACAGTATGGATGGACCTGGAGAATGTTATGCTAAGTGAAATAAGCCAGTCAGAGAAAGACAAATATCATATGATTTCACTCATATGTAGAATCTAATGAACAAACAGAACTAACAAGCAAAACAGAGACAAACTCAGATGGAAAACAGATGACAGCTAGTGGGCAAGGGGGATGGTAGGGTTTGGAGCGATTGAGCGAAAAAGAAAAAGGACTCATGGACATGGGCAACAGTGTGGTGATTGCTAGGGGAAGTGGGGTGTAAGGGGACTAAATGATAATGGAAATAATATAATAAATATATATTTAAAAAATAAATAAAGAGGCAAGAAAAAAAGAAGAAGAAATTTCCTGTGACCAATTAAAAAATTGATATGTTGTTTTTATCTGCAGGTTCAGCTCCTCCTACATTTTGAGAGATCGTCTTGAGAGTTTTAGTTGGGTCCTTTACTTCAGAGACCTTAATCATCTTTATATGATATTGTATTTGTATTCCACATTCCTTATTTCTTCTCTAATTGCTTTGGTCTACATATTTTCTTTTGCCTTCATTGTGACTTTCCCTATGTCATTAATTTGCTTCTCAGCTCTATTCATGCTATTTTATTTGTAGTTAAATTTAATTATTACATAGGTCATTAATGACAATACTTCATTGTCTTGGTTACCAAGTTGTTGTCTTATTTCTGTAATATCCTTTTAAATTTTATTTTTTTATTTGCTAGTCTTATCTTTGAGCTCTTATTCATTGAACTAAAGGCTTTCACAATCCATTGCAAAAATATACAAGGAATCTCTTGTTGCTTGAATTACATTTTTCTCAATTGTGGGCTATTAATCTCTCTTTCACATGCTGTTTATTTTACTCTATGTCACTTTCTATGTTTCAGTCAAGGTCCTGACAGGAAATGGATGGTACATACAACCTGGGGTGATTGAGGAAAGTTTAATAAAGGAACTGTTTGCAAAGGTATACGGAGGCTTTAGGGATGCCCAACCAACATAAGCTAGTGCAGTGTCCCTGGGCCAGCAGCAACAGGGATCCATTTCCTCCTCGAGGCCTGTGGAGCAAAGAGAGGGTGTGGCCCCTGGAGCTTGGAGAAGATTGCTACAGAACTGTGGTCTTCTGCGAGAGACAGTTTATCCATGGCTACATGTGGTTATATGAGAGAGAATAAATACCCCAACATATTACTCTTCTCATTTCCTCTAAACTCTGGTTGGTATCTTCCAAGGGGAGATCAAAAGGCAAATGTGCATGAAGGTCAGCCTTCCAGGGCACAGAGAAAACAAGAGGAGGGTGGAGAGGGGTGGAGAGAGGGTAAATGAGAGCCATCCAGCACAGAGTACTCACAGAAACGCCATGCCACTGCCTTTCCTGTGGCTTCTGTTTGAGTGATTCCGTCCATATCTTCTTTGTAACAAAGTGGGATGATTCTGCTCAGCACCCATCACACCTAATCTAAGTGTGTTTCTCTTTCCCTCTAAATCATACTTTGAAAGTGAGATGTTGCTTCCATTTTACCTCTCAGGTGCTGGAGGCTGTGGCAATAAATATGGGAATATGGGGGTGGGTGGAGCTTCGATGTATGATCTGGATTTTGTTCTTTCTTCTCAATTTCCATTAAAGTTCCTATTTCAATGCTCTCTCTGCCAGCGAAGGCATATTTCCACTCCTAGGGTTTGACCGACTTCTGCAAGTTTTTTCCACATCTCTGAATTCAAATTCTGTAATGATACTTCTGCTTTTCCTTTCTTTAGTGAGGATTTTACTTCTTCTAGTGAAATTTTCATTTTTATGCTTTTGCGATGTATTAAGCTCCTTTTAAATATCTTGGCAACTAATCCTGTTGTATTTTCACCTTGACTTTACTTCTTGTAATTTTCTTTATGTAGATGATAGCTTCTTGGGTCTCTTAGGGACACATGTTTTTCCAATATAACTGTCTATGTCTTCTAATAAGTAACCTCACACATTCACTATACTCTGAATCTCTAGGAGAATATTCCTTCCCCCTCCTTTTTTTCATATTCTTATAGGTCCAAAGCTTTTTCCTCACTTTTATTCGAATAAGTCAGGAGCCATTTAGACTCTGTATTTCTCGGAAGATTATGTGTGTGGAATTCCCTTCTCTTTGCTCGTTGTTGACCTGGGCACCAGTCAAATCCCCTTGTCAAATCTCCTGTGTTAGGAGAGATTCATGTGGACAGCATCCAGTCAAATTCCTAACACTGAGCAGGCATTAGTCTAATCCAGCTTGGCCGTACTACAGGGAGATCTTCCCTTATTCCCAGTTCTTGGCTGTCTGACGCTCTGAACAGATGTAACCTATGAGAACCTATAATCACAGGGACAAACCACTGCCCGGGCTTTTCCTGACAGGGAATTCCCATGCCCAACTAGAGCACCTCACCGTGGGGTCTACGTGTGTGAGATTAAACTGCGCCACCGTCAGTGCATTCCCCCACCCCAGCCCCAGCTCTCGTGCTTGCTGCTCAATGGATATAGAGAAACAACAGCAAAAGGGACAGTGAGCCGCCTGCCTGAGGGAGGTAATTAAGAACTGATAGACCACACAGGGTGTGGCAAATGTAGGTTTACAGTTGTGAACATGCAAAGCGCAAAGTTCATTCTTGTGTTATTATTTATTAATCATTGTATTCTTTTTCATCTGAACAACTGTAAACTATTTTTGCCTCACTCTGTATTTAAAAAATTGTTTTCAAAGTTAGAGATTCAGGATGAGGAGTCAGTTGGTAGGTGAGGAATAGAATATTTTTTAGGTTCTTTCCGACAGACAGCAAATCAGAGTATCTTTGGTCAGTCTCATTCCACCACTCTTCATAGTTAATGGAAATTCCTTGCAGTTCCTGGTGGTTTTTGGTGGCAACCTGGGTTTTCACCTTTTGGGAGTCCTCACCATGGGAAGTTTTGAGTGTATATCAGCATGTCCCGAATGATGCCATTTTGAACTGGGAGTCACACTCTGCTGGCCCTTGACAGTACCGTGTGAGCCATCTGGGCAGAAAGTGTGCAGTCATCCTTTCTTGGTCAGATGAAGTCTAAAAAACTCCCTACCCATCTAGACAGACTTTTCCTTGATCCAGTTAGTGACTTTAGTTGAAAGAGAAATTCCATAGGCAGTGTGTAATTTTATTTAAATTTGTTTTGTATGTGAGTCTAGAAGCATTACTTACTAGGTGCATGAACATCTTGAGTAAATTTAACTTTAATAAGTGATCGCTGACTGAATGAATCAATAAAGGAGGCATGAGTAATAACTATGACATTCCTTGCTTGGCTGTTTTGTAATAATGTGATTGAACTGCATGTTTAGCTTTTCTGTGATGTGACTGATAGAAGCAGATCCTATTAATTAACTGTGGGGCCTCTGTGACCTTTCAGTGACTCCACTGCAAACATATGTTTAATGCCCTGAGACCAGAGACACCAGTGCAGCTCGTGGGAGATTCATTCTTTTTCTTGGCCCCTCCCGCCAATACACCTATAGCTAAATTGCACCAATATTTTTCCTTTGGCAGCTAATTTATCTTTTTATTTCCCTGATACTAAAAATACAAATTTTCTTTCTCTTCCTCCATATATATCCATGTCTGTGCCTAGCCTTTCCTCTTGCCATGAATACACATGGCTAAGTCCCTCATTTCCTCAAGTCTTACCTTTTCAATAAAGTCTACTTTGACAGCCTATTAAAAATTTGTAACACAATCTCTCGTCTTGATGCCCACAATCACTCTTATAATACTCTATTTTTATTCTACAGCACTTGTCATCTTCATAACTCCCCCCATAATTTATATATTTATTATGTTCTTTGTTATTTATATCCTTCCTCCCACCAACATCACTAGGTTATAAGGCTCATGAGGCCAGACTTCTTTTACTGTTTTCTTCATGAATATATCCTAAGTATCTAGGACAGTGCCTGGCATATAGTAGATGCTCAATAAATGTTTTTGATGGTATGAAGGAGTGAGTGAATAAATGACATGTTGTTTCTCATTTCCATGCTGTTTCCTCAGTCTACACTTTACAGCCTTGTCTCCTCTGAAATTTTTCTTATTAGTTATTTTTTCCTTTTTGAAATATGCAACTATTGTGTTTTCTGGCACACACCAACTACTCTTGTAGATGATCCCCTTTGTTTCAATGATGGTGGAAGGTGTTTATTGAAACTATGGTTTATTTGGCCATGGTGTTTTTGGATGATGAAGTTCAGACTAGGGTAGCGGTGAGAAGTGGCCAGATTTGAGATGTATTTTGAAGGCAGAGCTAATAGGTTTTGCTGCTTAGTTGGGTCTTGACGTGTGAGAGAAAGAATGGATATTGAAGATATTGGACATGAGTCTAAGAGGAGGAACAGAGCTGTTATTTACCGAGATGGAGAAGAGCACAGGAAGAACAAGTTCAGCCACAAGGTAGGGATGGGGTTCGAATGAAATATTGAGTATGTAGTATGCAAAGTCTAAGACACCTATTAGATGTCAGTTTGGAGATATTGAATAAGCAATTCCATATCACGGACTGAACTTCAGGGAAGAAGTCAGGGCTCTCAATGTAAGTTTATGATTCCTGATTGTGTTGATGGTGTTTAAAACTTTAGAATTAGATGAGCTCACCTAGTATACAAATGTAGAAAGAGAATGGTTCTGAGGAATTTCTCTCAGGGTTTCCAGTCTTTATGGATTCAGAAGGTAAGGAGGATCCAGAGGGGAGAGAGAAGGAACAGCTGTTGAGGAAAATGAGACCTAGGAGAGTGTGGCATCCCAGAAGGCAGGAGAATAAGGTTTTAAAGAGGAAGCAGTGATCAGATGTGACAAATGCTATTACTACTTCAAGTAGGATGGGGACTGTGAATTGGCCACTGGATTTAGCAACTGGAAAGTCATTAGTGAACATAACAAGAGAAGCTTCAGTGGGGTACTGGGAGGATAAAGCATAGTTGGAGTAGGTTCAAGAGAGACTGAACAGAAAGACTACAAACAATTCTCTTAAGGACTTCTATTATAAAGAAGATCCAAGAGTTGGCTGGGATACTGCGACAGGATAGCTGGAGGGATACAGGAATTATAGAAATAAGGGAGGAGGCAGACAAGAAAGGAGACACCTGGGGGAGCCATGTTCCTGAGCTGGCAAATGGAGGTGGACTCCAGGGCTCCAGAGAAGAAGTTTATGGAGGAGCCTAGAAACTTCTGAGACCTGGTGAGTAAAGGATATGAAGTTGTAAAGTCAGGCCTTATGATGAACGGCTTTGAATAATATTTTTTAAAATTTTAAGTTTATTACACAGGTCATAAAGAATCACTGTATATTTTGAGCAAGAGAAAGGTATAATTGCAGAAAGACTACGAACTGCTCTTGGGCCAAAAACTTAAAAATTTAGTATCTCACTGCCATTCCTTTCTTCCCATGGACTTTCCTCAAGATTCAGCCTTCTTGTGTTTATTTGACTGTAGATAGATTGTTTATGGTTTGCTTGGCTTTTCCTGCGTTTTATCCAAGTTTATAGTGGTTACCTGCAAAGATCAAGTCCAGTAGGTACTACTTGGCTGTACTGAAAGCAGAACTTAAGTCTTATATTCCTGGCAAGACATGACATTTGTATGAACCTACGGCACAATTTCTAGACCCTTTGGCCTGTCCCGTGGCTTCCTCCAGATGTCAGCTGTTGACGGCTCTCCCACCTTGGAGTGCTTTAACTGGAACATATGATCATGGTGGTATCTTACTTTCCAACCCGAGGACATTATCTGAAATTTTATTCGATTCTTAAAAATAAACTGGACATTGAAAGGCAGGACCCAGGTACTGACAATAAATATGATTTTTCTCTAAATCCTCTGGTCTAAGGTAGACATTGGCTCTGATACTTTATCAGTTCCTTTGCTAGTTTGACAAGGTCACTTTGAGCAAATATATTAGATAATCAGTGATTCCCCAATGAGTATAACATTGCTTCAGTTCTGTTTCTTGATTTCTCTTCATATTGACTAATAGGAATAAACCACATATAGAGCTAAGTGATCAAAGCATCATTCCTGAGAAAATCAATTTATGTTTACTCAGCTTGCTCAATCAATGTTAGATTAAACCAAGTCATAATATAGAAAATGAAAGCTGGATCATACCAAGCCACTTATTCACCGAAGACAAAGCTATCTGAGTCCCTCTTTAAATGGGGCAGTAATGTTTGATGTTAGATACTCAATCAATGGTTCAAAATCATGTTGGTGAGTGTAAAATCTTCAAGCTTCCTGCGTGTTCAACATTGCATAAACATGAAGTATTAAGTCTGTGTGGATTTTGACGATAATAGACTAGGCTTTCTAGAATGTGGTCAGGGAAGAACTGAATGATTATTAACTGAGAACTCAAGGAAAAGATAAAAATGATAGATTCCTTATGAGATAAGACACAATTCATTGATATGGGGAGGTTGAAGCATTATCTTACTATATTAGAAGGTCAGCAGTGTGGCTGAAATACCAATAAAAAGAAACCTCAGCTCCACAGTTCAGGACAAATAGCACCATTATCTGCACAACCAGCTGAACACTGTGGTGTGCTCGTCATGGTACATGACAGGGAACAGAGTGGGAAGTGTGTCTGCTTGTGGAGAGTAACGCATTAGTTTAGCCATTCATTCAAAAATATGTATATGCAGGGCAATGTGCTGAGGTGAATAAGACTTAATATCTGGCATTAAAGAACTTGAGATTTAGCTGGAAGTGACAAAATGTTACCAAAATGTGCCGTCATGAGTAGCTCTGTAGCAGTACACATCGGCCACAGTGGGCTGTAAGGGAAGGGGTCTGGGTACTTGGTGGGGCTGCAGAACAGGCAGAGGTCAGGAAGGGCAGGGGATCAGGGTGTGATATGGCAGCTGAGATGAGTAACAGCTTATCAGGCATAAAGAGCAAGGCAGGGCATTGCGGGCATAAGGAGCTGTTAGAGCAAAGACAGGATGGCTTCTCTGAGAACACGTCAGTAGTTTGGGTTGGTAGAATATTAGTGGCATGGCCCTCACCGGCGTGGCTCAGTCCTGCAAATGGAAAGGTTGCTGGTTTGATTCCTGCTCAGGGCACATGCCTGGGTTGCAGCCCGGTCCCCAACTGGGGGCGTGCAAGAGGCAATCAACTGATGTTTCTCTCTCACATTGATGTTTGTCTCCCTCTCTTTCTCTTTCCTTTGCCTCTTTCTTAAAGTAAATAAATAAAATATTTAAAAAAAAAGAATATTAGGGGCACAAGATGAAACTGGAGTGAAAGTAAGGGTCATATCAGGTGGAGTTATTGATGCAGCAGAGGAGCAGATTGGAGTCAGAAGGACGCAGCAGGACAGGCACTGCAGGGCTTGAGAGCAGGGACTTTGGAGTACGTGATTGGAGTCCTGACTCTGCCACTCCCAAGCCTGCATGAACTTAGTCTGATTGCTTAGCTCGTTTAAGCATCAATTTCACAACCAGGGATAGAAATATGATGTGCCTCCTGAGTCCGCAAACCTCAGCTCATCTAATTCTTCTCTCATTCACTAGGGTCTAGTTACATGGGACATCTTTTCTGCTGCCAAGGAGTAAAATTTACTTATGCCTCCAAGCCTTTGCTTTTGTTGTTCCTTGGCTTGAAACGCCCCCTCTAGCTTTTCGGGGTGCTGGCTCCTACTTGCCATTAAGCTTTCAGCTTAATTGTCCTCTTCCTAGAAAAGCCTTTCTTGTCTTTCATCTCTAAAGTAGTGTTTCCTGTCCTCCATCTCCCTCAGTCAATCTCTGCCTCATCACTCTGTCTCACGTTCTTCTTGACCCTTACAATCATTAGCCATTATCTTACTTATAATTTTCTTGTTTATTATTTATTTCATGACTCAGGAATATAAGCTTCAGAATTCTGTCTGTATCTCTACATATCATTTTTCTGGAGCTAGGGTCTATAACTCATTTGAACCTTATGCTCCTAATATAGCACAGAAATCATTTATTTAAATCTGGACGATTCACTTCTTTTATCCAAATAAACTCCTACAGACTCAAACATTTATATTGTTTAGAAAATAAAACCATACAGATTTTAAAGTTGCACTATCCAATCTGGTAACCACTAGCCACATGTGGTTATTCATTAAACATTAAAATTAATTAAAAATAAATAAAATTGAAAAACTCAATTTCTTAGTTTTACTTATTACATTTCAAGTACTCAGTTACCCCTCTGACTAGGGCAGATCACTTCTATCACTGACAAAGTTCTACAAGACAGCATTGGTGGATTTACTTACAGTCCTACAGAAAATGCCTGTCAGAGTAGGTCACAGAACTGAGGAAGGGAGAACTTTGATAAATTCACTTACCTGAAAATTAGAAACCTCTTCTTAGCCAATTGTATCATCAACAAAGTAAAACGAAATAAAGAGGGAGTCCTGACTGGTGTGGCTCAATCAGTTGGGTGTTGTCCTGCAAAGCAAAAGGTTCCCGGCTCGAGGTTCGATTCCTGATCAGGGCATGAGCCTGAGAGCGGCCCCCGCCAACTGATGTTCTCTCACATCTGTGTTTCTCTCCCTCTCTTTCTCCCTCCCTTCTCCTCTCTCTGAAAATAAATAACTAAAATGTAAAAAAACAAAACAAAACAAGGAGGGGAAACATTTTCTGCTTTTGTGGCAGATAAAAAGCTAGTTTTAATGTTTATAAAAAATTTACCCAATTCAATGAGTAAAAGAAAAACAACTTGATTGAAAATAGAATTAAATGTCAAAAGAATATGGAAAGATTTTTTTTAAGATTTTATTTATTTATTTTTAGAGAGAGGGGAAGGGAGGGAGGAAGACAGGGAGAGAAACATCAATGTATGGTTGCCTCTCACTTGGCCCCCACCAGGGACCTGGCCCATAACTCAGGCACATGCCCTGACTGGGAATCAAACCAGTGACCCTTTGTTCATAGCCCGCACTCAATCCACTGAGCCATACCAGCCAGGGCAGAATAGGAAGGATTTTTAATATCACCTATTATGAGAATGTACAAGTCCAAACAATAATGACTGCCATTTAATATCTATTAACTTGAAAAAAATGAATAGTTTTAGATCTAGTAAAGAACTTCTATGGGAAGTTGCCCTATTAATTAAATAAACTATGTATTTGCCTGAATAAATTAGTTGTTCTAAAGAAAAGGATGAAAAGCAAGACATTAGAATATACCAACTTTTTTGGTCATTTGGGCTACTATAACAAAAGTACCATAGACTAGGTGGCTTCAACAACAAATAGTTATTCCTCCCAGTTCTGGAGGCTGGGAAGTCCAAGGTGAAGGTAGATCCAGTGTCTAGTGAGTGCCTGCTTCCTTGCTTGTAGATGGTTGGCTCCCACTCTCATGACCTAATTACCCCTCAAGGTCCCCACCTTCTAACACTGTCACTTTGGGACTTAGAATTTCAACATACAACTTTTTAAAAAATATTTTATTTATTTATTTTTAGAGAGAAGGGAAGGGAGTGAGAAAGAAAGGGAGAGAAACATTCATGTGTGATTGCCTCTCACACGTCCCCTACTGGCGACATGACCTGCAACCCAGGCATGTGCCCTGACTGGGATTCAAACCAGCAACCTTTTAGTTCGCAGGCCAGCACTCAGTCCCCTGAGCCACCCCAGCCAGGGCTCAACACATGACTTTTGAGGGGACATAATCATTCTGTTCATAACACCAACATTGTTTGCTACCAGTTTAAAAAATTTGCCCAAAAGCATCATGTTACATGTTTCTATACCTTTTTTGTTATTTCATATTAGAGTTTTGAAATTTTCCATATCAACCAATAAATATGTCTTTGTTAAAATGTCTATGGTATTTTACTATAGATATTAATTTTCTTTTGAAGTCCCTGGGGTGCATCATGATTGATCTACATAAGTCATAGTGGTTCCGTTCCTGCACGCCCTCCCCTTCCTTAAACCCCTCACTCACTCCCACCAGTCCCAGCATTTGCTTTAGATGTTGGCATGTGATCTAGCTGATGAAGCATGAGGGAAAATTATCAGGAGGCCTCCTGGAGAATGTTCGCCTCTATAATTAAAAGAGGTACTGATAGGAAATGGTCCCTCTGGCACTGGATGTGGTAACTCCAACTTTGATGGCCATCTTGGGGCCTGATGCATGCTAGCCTAAGGGCCAAGCTTAAGTGCCAGTGACAACAGTGCAGCAATACAGTTACCTCCTGGGCCCTTGTGGATGCTGATGATCACTTAATTAATCAGTCCCAGAGATGCTCTATCTCCACACTTCTTATTAGAGGAGATAGTAAGATATTTCTATTTTTTAAGTCAATTGAATTAGAATTTTATGCTCCTCATAGCCAAAAACATCCTAATTTTTAGAGTAGGTATATATGTAATTTTTTCACACATTTAATTTTGAAATCATTATGGACTCACAATAGTTTGCATAAATAGTGTAGAAAGTTCGTCTAGCATCCTCCAATGTTAACATCTTATAACTACAGTACAATATCAAAAACGTGACATTGACATTGATACAATACTACAGATATTTTTCAGTTTTCAATTTTACATATATTTCTCCGAGTATGTGTGTGCAATTCTATGCAGTTTTATCCCATATATATTTTTTATAGCTACGACCACATCAGGTTATAGACTTGTTCAACCAGTACAAAGGAACACTTCATGCTATCCCTTTAGACCCTAAGCACCGTGTCAACCACTAATATGTTCTCAGTCTCTATAATTTTGTCATTTTGGGGATGTTACATTAATGGAAACATACAGTCTGTAGTTTTGGGGGACTGATTTTTTTTTAACTAAGCATAATGCCCTTGAGAACCATTCAGGTTGTTAAAATGTATAAATAGTTTGTTCTTTTTATTGGTGAGGATATTCCATTACTTGGATGTTCCAGAATTTGTTTAACCATTCACCCAAGAACTCTTGAGTTGTTTCCAGTTTTTGCTATTATAAGTAAAGCTTCCACAAACATTCAGATACAGGTTATTTGTATGTGTATATGCATTAATATGTTTTTATTTCTTTAGGACAAATGCCCAAGAGTGTGATTTCTGAGTTATGTAGTAAGTACAATTTTATAATAAACTGCCAAACAATTTTCTAGAGCACCTGTGCCATTTTACATTCAGACTAGCAATGCATGAGAATCTCAGCTTCTCTGCAGTCACTGGAATTTGGAATTACACTATATTTTTTCAGTCATTGAATCTATCACTATGGGATATACGACCTATCACTATACACTTATTAGAATAACTGAATGACCTACAGTGATAGGTCATTTTTCAAAGGATATATAAAAATTATTAACAATTGTCATATTAAGGGAAACTGCAGACAAGAGGAAGAGTAGACATTTTACTTGTAACCTTTCTATTCGGTTTGGGTTTTCTTAGGTGAACATATTTGTTACGTTTAATAGGTGAGCAAGATTGTGGACCATTGTTTTCTGTTTTATCTTCATATTTCTGTTTTAAAATCTGTAATACATGTTAAAAATTCTAATATTCCAAATTAGAGATAAGTGTCTACATATATCTTTTTGTATTGACGGTAGAATGAGTGTCAAGAAGAATGGCAGGCTTCTAATAACACTGGCTGTCCCGGTTTTACGTTTTCCTGCCTCAATGCTCATTCACCCAAACTGAATATGATCATTCCCTTGTGTCTGCAAATTTGCCAGATTACATCCTGTTCTAGACATGAGTCCTTTTGTTGTCTTCTGAAGTCACACTAAAGAGACTATATTGTCCTGTAAAATGCCATACCTAATAGCAGCTTGGAATTCATCTGCTTGTCTCTCATGCAGCTAAGGCAACACAGAAAGCATCACATCATTTGTGGCCTTCCTTCAAGCCCCTGTTTATTTCCCCCGCAACACTACTTTTACTCTCTATTTGGTCATTTTAAGGGGAATGTTTATAACTTCATTGGTTTTTTGAGTAGGGTTCCATAAAAGTAAATGTGCAAACACTGGTTATTTGTTGTCTGAATAATAAATCTCAGAAAGGCCTGCAACCCTCTACTTCTATCAGAGACAGGAAAATGGCCTAACGCAGCAACAGAAGAGCAGCAGAAAGAGAATGAAGCAGGCTGACCGCAGCTGACGCAGCTGGGGCCTCGTGGCGGGGCAGAGGTGCTACAGCCACCTTCGAAGTCCTCGCCTGTGAACCTCAGTGGGTTGACTGCATGTTAAGCCATGCTGATTGCTCATCTTTGGCCGAATACCAGTAGTTTGTATTTCTTACTGATCACAATGAGGGAGAACTAACACCACAGGAAACTATGGGTGTCTGAGTAAGAGGACGGTAGAAAGAGACCATTATAGAAGTAAGGTTTTTACTGGGTGATTTGAGAGAATGTCTGAGAAAGCTGGGCTTTTCTCTACATTGACTGTCAGGAATCAAGGGCAATCGGATGATGGGGTATCTAAATACTATCCCTAGAGAGGAGAGATGAGAATGCCCATAGAATGCGAAGGGATAGAGAAACAGCAATTACTCATCTCAGCCAAGAAGGGCTGTAGGGTGTTTTGTGGATGGCACAGGGACCTTGATTTAGTCTCTGCTTATAAAAAATTACGTAGTGGCCTAGTTATTTTCTCACTTAATCCACGGTCTCAGACTAACCTTGTCTGAGGTTAGTAGTTGTGAGACTGTTAGTTCAGTAAAAGAATAACATGGTCTAGCTGTACGTGCTGGACCAGCATCTGAATGTCAGTGGCTGCTCCTGTATTTTCTTTCTCACATGAGCAAAAATGTGGACACCGTTACACTACAGTTTGCTATATGGACCACATTTTGGCATATGCGATGTCGTGTGGCTTTTAAGGACATTTCATTTATATGCCGTGGCTTTTTGACCTGGTTTCCAAATATGTTGTCATTATTTCAAGGTTAAATGCAAACATAAAACGCACAACTTTCCCATCATCCTAGAAGCCTGTCTCCAGAGCCTGTCTGATCCAGCCTTCTGCCTCCAGGCAATGTTGCCCATAATGACTATGAAAAATTGATCTCTTTTCTGCTTTTAATGATCTGACTGAAAGGAAGAAATTTCCACTGGTGCCTTCAGAAGTCCGTAACCTTCACTCTGACCCTCTGAAAATGTTTTTCCACTCCACCTTCCATGGAGACACTTGCTCTCCTGTGTACTTGAACTCATTTCCTGGAGCAGGCTTTAGAGTTGAGGACTCAAAACCAGGCAGTCTTTGCTCAAGAACTGGCCAGCTGACCTGTTTCATTTAGTATGCATTGTGTTTTACAAAAAGGAGAAATTTCATATAAAATTTATCCCTTTACCTTCCTTAAAGATCAGAATATCTGGCCACACCGGACGTCAGTCTGGTCAGAGCTGAGTAAGAAGTTCCTTTAAGTTATCAGAAGATTGCCTGCCATGGCCTACCGCATTACCGCCCTGTGCCCCTCATTCGTGTTTCCTGCCCAGGCTTCATAACATTTGAGTTTCCAGCCCTGGCTTAGGCTCCTTTACACTGCTGTTTGTATGTATTTCTCAAAATGGGTTTTGGATTATAAGGTGGTCAGTTGGGTGTATTCAATGTCTCTCAATAAACATATTGGATCTTTCTAGAGTGTTAATTGTGCTTTGAGGTTTAGAAAACATGTTATTTTTATATTAAGTTCAATAGAGATATATTATGGAATGTAATGGGAAATGGATTTAAAGACAAATCTATAAATTTAAAAAAATTTTTGCTTCAGGAACAGTTGCCTCAGCTCTGCCCCAGACTAGATGATGAGTATTACTGAGGAGCGATGTATATGAGGTCTGTCCTGACAAAGTCCACCCATTGTTAATATAACGAGAGTGGTTTGCATGACATCGATGTAACCTGGCAGCCAAGGACAGTGGACTGGAATGTGCATGTGTGATCAATGACAATTTCACTGCACTAGTCAGTGGAGGTGGTAGATGCCTGTTGAGTGAGCATGTGTACTGTGTGGCTGTCACATTCAAAATGACTGAGTGAGTAGAGCAATGAATCTACATCTAATTTTGCATTAAGCTTGAACATTCCTCTGTAGAAACTATTTGGATATTTCAGAAGGCTTTCAGGGACAATGGAATGAATGCAGCATGAATAAAAGTATGGCACAAATACTTCAAAGATGGTCCAGGAGAAGGCATGGCAAAGTCACAGCAAGAGCAAGATCATGTTAACTGTGTTTTTTGATTGGGAAGGTGTTGTCCATTGTGAGTACTCCCCTCCAGGCCAAACAATTAATAAGGAGAACTACCTCAATGTTCTTCGTTAGTGAGAAATGAAATATGACGAAAAAAGCTGCAGCTATGGGCAACTGGTGATTGGCAGCTTCATCACGACAATGCATCTGCTCATGCATAACATCTCATGCAGAGTTTTGTTTTTTTTTAAAGATTTTATTTATTTATTTTTTGAGAGGGGAAGGGAGGGAGAGAAACAGCAATGTATGGTTGCCTCTCACATGGCCCTCACGGGGACCTGTCCCGCAACCCAGGCATGTGCCCTGACTGGGAATTGAATCAGGACACTTTGGTTCCCAGCCCGTGCTCAGTCCACTGAGCCAGGGCTCAATCCACTGAGCCAGGGCTCAAGCAGAGTTTTTTGACAAAACATCAAATCACCCAGGTGACTCAGCCCTCCTACAGCTCAGATTTAGTGCCCTGTGACTTCTGGCTTTTCCCAAAACTAAAATCACCTTTGAAAGGGCAGAGATTTCAGACCATAGATGAAATTTAGGAAAATACGATGGGGCAGCTGACGGAAACTGGGAGAACTGTGTGAGGTCCCAAGGTGCCTACTTTGGGACTGAGGCATCATTGTCCTGTGTACACTGTTTCTCGTATCTTGTATCTTCTTCAATAAATGTCTCTATTTTTCATTTTAAGTGGCTGGGTACTCTCTGAACAGACCTTGTACATTAATCTTTGCCATGGGAGTCACTTTGCTGGGAGTTATAGAAAAACAGCACTAATACAATAATTTTGAGTCTGTTTCTATTTTTCAGACTTCCAGAGTGTCACAAAATTGTTGAAATGCAAGAAAATGTAGCTGTTTACTAACCTTTAATTAAGCAATTTACTGGAAGCACAAAAACTTGTCAATACATAAAACCAGTTTGGGCAGAAAGAGAACTGAGATATCCAGATTTCAAGTGCTATCAAATGTATAATTGCTAAACACAGTGGCAAAAAGATATATATATATATATATATATATATATATATATATATATATATTACTTCTTTTTGTTCCAAATCATTGATTTGAGTCCTGGTTTCCTTCCCTTCACTGTTGGTTCCCTGTATATTTTGCTTTATTTCACTTTGTGTAGCCTTCATTTCTTCCTTCATTTAGCGACTGAGCTCAATCAATTCTGTGAGCATTCTGATTACCAGTGTTTTGAACTCTGCATCAGATAGGTTGTCTATCCCCTTGTCGCTTAGCTCTTTTTCTAAAGTTTTGATTTGTTCTTTCATTTGGACCATTCTTTTTTGTCTCAGTGCACCTACTATGTTGTAAGGGGCGGAGTTTTTTGTATTTGCCAGGGTAGGGCAACCTTCTTTGCTGCATCGTGGCACTGTCTGTGGGGGAGGATTCAGAGAGAGAGCAATGTTGCTTGCTTGTTCTGCTCTAGCCCCACTTTGCAACAAACTCTCCTGTGAGACTGGGAGTTTCTCCCACCTTTGTGAGGTTTTGTATCTTTAGTTTCCTGATCAGCCATCCCTGCCTTGTCCACACAGTACACTGCCTTCCTGGGGACCCTCTCTGCCCACCCGGCTGCCCTTCCCTGCCCCTCCTGCTGGTCTGGGTGAATGTTTAAGAAAGAAATATCCAAATGGAACAGAAGAAGAAACAAGACTTCAAAAAAAAAATGAGGAGAGGCTTAGGAACTTCTGGGACAACTTTAAACTTTCCAATATCTGAATCATAGGGGTGCCAGAAGGGGAAGAGAAAGAGCAAGAAATTGAAAACTTATATGAAAACATAATGAAGGAGAACTTCCCTAACCTGGCAAAGGAAATAGATTTCCGGGAAGTCCAGGAAGCTCAGAGAGTCCCAAAGAAGTTGGACCCAAGGAGGAACACACCAAGGCACATCATAATTAAGTTACCTAAGATTAAAGATAAGGAGAGAATCTTAAAAGCAGCAAGAGGAAAGGAGACAGTTACCTACAAAGGAGTGCCCATAAGGCTCTCAGCTGATTTCTCAAGAGAAACCTTACAGGCAAGAAGGGGCTGGAAAGAAGTATTCCAAGTCATGAAAGGCAAGGACCTACATCCAAGATTACTCCATCCAGCAAAGCTACCATTTAGAATGGAAGGGCAGTTCAAGTGCTTCCCACATAAGGTCAAGTTAAAGGAGTTCATCATCACCAAGTCCTTATTATATGAAATGTTAAAGGGACTTATCTAAGAAATAGAAGAAGATCAAAAAGTATGAACAATAAAATGACAACAAACTCATTAACTATCAACAACTGAACCTAAGAAATGAAATCAAAATAAGCAAACAACTAGAACAGGAACAGAATCACAGAAATGGAGATCACATGGAGGGTTATCAGCGAGGAAGAGGAGGGAGAGCATGGGGGAAAAGGTTTAATAAGAAGTATAATTGGTAGGCATATAATAGACAGGGGGAGGTTAAGAATAGTATAGGAAATAGAGCAGCCAAAGAGGTTACATGTACAACCTACGGACATGAACTAATGGGGGTGGTGGGGATCCTGGAGGGTGGGAGGTGCAGGGTAGAAGTGGCATAAAGGGAAGAAAACATTGGGACAACTGTAATAGCATAATCAATAACTTAAAAAAGTTATTATTAATACTTAAAAAGTTATTAAGTATAAATAACTTTAAAAGTTTAAAATATACTTAAAAACTATTATGTAGAATTACTATCTTTGGTTTGATAATTCCATTTGTTAATTAAAGAATGACGGGTATAAAGTAACTTATTTCCCAAAGAAATCAAAATTCTTCCCTGACAGAATATGATAAATAGCTTTTGTTGATGTATAAACTGAATTATCTCAAGTAAGACTCTAATGGAAATTGCTGATTATACTAGGAACAACTAATTTGATTCTATAGGTTGGCACCTTTTAACCATGAATTTTTTTAACTATGGTAGTTTTAACCATGAAATTGCAATTATCTGAAGCACTGTAGTTGTGATAGAGAGGTAGTGTTTTTTCCTCATTTTTGGTACTATAATGAAAATGACATATTCATAGATCAAACTTCATGCTTCTAGTTTAACAAGAGTCATACATTTGTTTTTCTCTTTCATAGTCTCTTGAAACCTATTCTTATTATGTGGTTCTGATGAGATTAAATTTGCATACCTACAGTTGAATAGTAATTGGTAAAATTTTGAAGAAAATGATATTACAACAGAAAGCATTTCATCGATTCTTTGAGTTTATGGAAGCTGTAGTTTGAGTTGCACAAGCAGTTAACTGATCTCAGAGGAGTAGCCATGAGTAATACTTGAGTTTATTTCTTGGCAAATCTCCAATGGCAAATTGCTTCTTTTTGAAATTCCTTTAGTTATTTATATCAACTACTATTATAGATCATAATTACTTTAATTTGTTTTGAAAGAAAATGATTAATAACCACTGCCAAAAATACATGATGCATAAAGAGTATTTCACATCCTATGCAAGTTTGAAGCTTATGTATTCTTTATAAATGGCTCTATTCTATGAAGTGTGGTTAGTGTAATAATTTTGCTTGAAAAATCTTTAGTGTTTGCTTTTCTAAAAAAGGCAATAATGTCACTGCTGGTTTAACAGGAGCTCCAGGAACTTATTGGATCCAAACATATAAATTGCCTTTGATAGGTCAAAGTGATTGAATATTAATAATTTTATATGGTTAACCTCAGCCTTCCAGTTGTCTTACTTCTCATACTTATAGGATCTCAGGGAACCTCATGCTCAACAGATTTGCCAAGAAAAAAACTCATGATCTTCTCACACAAACCTGATGTCCCTGCCTTAGATAGTACCACTGCCCATTCAGCTCAGTAACCTAAAAAACTATACCGCATACTTCATATCTGATGCTGTGAAATTTGGTCCTTCTATGTCTCTAGCACTGCTTTTTATGCCTCACCACTATAGCTTACCGTCATTTCCTTAGATCTGGGTGCCATACTTCCTGCCTGAAATACTCTTGACATACACCTGACATGCCCCTCTCTACCATATAAATTCCTATTAAAGAGTCCTTCAGCTGTAATACCTTGGGAAAGCCACTATGTTTTCATATTTGTCAAATTCCTTTAAATATCCTTCCTGGAACTGTGTTCTTTTTCTTTCTAATGTTTGCATCAATTTTTTAGGTATTTGGAACTATTCTTTTTGCATTAAAAAATTCACTCCTTCCATGTGGATAATTCAGTAAATTTTGTCAAACTACTACTACAATCAAGATAAATAATATTTTCATTAGTACAAAAAGTGACTCATGCCCTATTACAGTCAATCTCCTCCCCTCATCCTTCAGCCTGTGATAATCTTTGATGTGATTCTGTCTACGGTTTTGCTTTGTTCCCAGAAAGTCATATAAATGAAATATATATTATGTAGCTATTATTGTTTAGATTCTTTATTTAGCATAATAGTTTTAAGATTCATCTATGTTTTGGCATGTATTAGTAGTTCATTTCTTTATTTCTAGGTAACATATTTTTTTGCATAGGTATATGACAGAGAGTATCCATTCAATCAGTTCATCTTTTAATAAACATTGGATTTTCCAGGTTTGGTCCATTGAAACAAATCTGCTATAAACATTCACATACAAGTCTTTGTATGAATAGATATTTTTATTTCTCTTGGATAAACACCTAGAATAGGAATTGCTGAGTCATAGAGTAAATGTGTATTTACCTTCGTGTAAAACTACCAAACTGTTTTCCAAAAGTGCTTGGTTAGTGGTTAGTATTTCCACTAACACTATATTACAGTTCCATTTACTCTGTACCCTCACCAGTAATTTGTATCACAGGTCTTTTTAAATTTAGCCATTTTAGCAATGTAGTGGTATTTTATTGTGGCTTTAATGTGAGTAGTTAAGTATCTAATGACAATGATGTTGAGTATCTTTTCATGTACTTACTGACATTTGTAGACCTTCTTTGGTAAAGTATGTTCAAGTCTTCTGCCTAATTTTTAGATGCTGTTTGTCTTCTTACTACTGAATTATAAAAGTTTAAAAATATGTTCTGAATGTTGGTTTGTTTTAATCAGACATGTGAGTTGTCAAACTGTTTTTACAAAGTGATTGTACTATTTTACATCCTGTCAGCAGTATATGAGAGTGCTAACTCCTTGAAGTTCTTGGTAGCAATATAGTCAGTCTTTCATTTTAGCCATTCCAATAGACTTTATTTTATGTAAAAGTTTTGATTTACAGAAAAAATTGAGAAAATAATCCAGAAAGTTTTTATATATACTGCACCCAGTTTCACCTATTATTAACATATTACATTAGTATGGTGCATTTCTTAAAATTAATGGATCAATATTGATGCTTTATCATTACTAAAGTCCATACCCTATTTAAATTTCCTTAGTTTATCTTAATTCCTATATTATGTTCTAAGGTGCTATTTAGAATGCTAAATTACAATAAGTTATTGTGAATCCTTAGGATCCTTTTGGTTATGAGATTTTCAGTTGTTTTTCATTTGAATTTTCTTCATGATCAATGATGCTGAACCTCTTTTCATGTACTTACTTGCAATCTGTATATCTAGTGAAGTGTTTGTTCAAGTCTCTTGTCATTTTTTTTCCATTTTAATATCATTTTTATTTATCAACTATAGTTGACATATATTATTATATTAGTTTCAGGTGTATACCCCAGTGATTAGACATTACATAACTTACTAAGTGATCATCCCAGTAAATCTTGCACCCATCTGACACCATGCATAGTTATTAGAATATGATTGACTACATTCCCTGTGCTGTACTTTACATCCCCATGACTATTCTGTAAAAACCAATTTGTACTTCTTAATCCCTTTATCTTTTTCACTCATCCTCCCAACCTTTGTCTCATCTATCAACAGTCAAAATGTTCTCTGTATCCATGAGTCTGTTTCTATTCTGCTTGCTCACTTATTTGGTTTCTTAGATTCAATTGTTGATAAATATATATTTATTGACATTTTATTGTTCATATTTTTGATTAATTTTTTTGCCTTCTTAAAGATGACCTTTAAATTTCATATAATACTACTTTAATAGGGGTGAACTCCTTTAGCTTTTTCTTGTCTGGAAAGCTCTTTATCTGTCCCTTGCTTCTAAATGAGAGCTTTGCTGGGCAGAGTAATCTTGGTTGTGTGTCCTTGCTTTTCATCACTTTGAATATTTCTTGCCAATCCCATCTGGCTTGCAAAGTTTCTGTTGAGAAATCAGCTGACAGTCTTATGGGGGCTCCCTTATAGGTAACTAACTGCTTCTCTCTTTATGCTTTTAAGATTCTTTGTATTTAACCTTTGGCATTTTAATTATGATATGTCTTGATGTGGTCCTCTTTGGATTCATCTTGCTTGGGAACTCTCTGCACTTCCTGGACTTGTATATCTATTTCCTTCACTAGGTTGGGGGAGTTTCCTGTCATTCTTTTTTCAAATAGATTTTCAATTTCTTGCTCTCTCTCTTCTCCTTGTAAAATCCGCATGATGTAAATGATGGTGTGCTCAAAGTTGTCCCGGAGACTCCTTACATTATCCTCATTGTTTTTGGATTCATTTTTCTTTTTGCTGTTCTGATTAGATGCTTTTTGCTTCCTTATATTCTAAATCACTGATTTGATTTTTGACTTCATTTGATTTACAGTTGTTTCCCTGTAAATTGTTCTTCATCTGAATTAGTAAATCCTTTGTTTCTCACTGGATCTTTTTAATGCTGTTGAGGTCCACTAATTTCCTTGAGCATTGTATTTAAAGAAAAAATTGTATCGTTATGCTATTACAGTTGATCCATTCCCCCAACCTTTGTCCTCCTCTGCCCAGCCCACCATCCACTCCCACACTCAATCCCCACACTGTTGTCCGTGTCCATGGGTCATTTATACATGTTCCTTGACTAGTCCCTTCCCCTCCTTTCCACCCTTATCCCCCTGGTTTCCTTGACTCTGCATCTGATAGTTTGCTTGTCTCCATTTTTTTAGTTTTTTTCCAGAGTTTTGTTCTGTTCTTTTATTTTGGACAAGTTTCTTTGTCTCATCATTTCGGCAGCTTACCTGTATTTGTTTCTATGTATTCTGCAGAACTGCTATGTGTCTTGGGCTTGGTAGAATGGCCTAATATAGTAGGTGTTTTGTAGGATATAGTGGCACAGCTGCCCTGATCACCCAAGCTGGGCACTTGAGATGCCCCCCACCATGTAGGCTGTGTATATCCTCCTGTTGTAGTTGAACCTTGATTGCTGTTGGCAGGTCAATGGGAGGAATTTACCCAGGCCAGTCAGCTGCAAGGACTGGCTAGAACCACCAATCGTAGGCCACTGTGGAGAATCAGCTGTGGAGTGGCCTACCCCACAGAGCAAGACTTACTTCAGTGGGGTTCTGGTGCCTGCCAAGTGTGCCCCTTGAGTGTCACTTTGGGAGTGGTTGCGTGGTGATGCTGGAGTGTGGTCTGAAGCTGTCCACTGGGTATACTGGCTTTGGAGCCTCCCAGGAGGTGCAGGTCAAGGTCAGCTGCTGCCTATGTTCTGCCTGGGGCCACCTGGTATGAGATACAATACAACCCGCAGATGGCTGCTACTTGTGCTGACATTGGAGGTGCCCAGGAGAGGCCAAATTGTGAACCAAGGCTGATTGCTGCTAGTGCTGAGCTGGGGGCCAATTAGTCAGAGGCACTGTGCATGCTGAGACCAAATACTATTTGTTTGAGAGATTTTAGGAAAATCTGAAGCATGGGCCAAGATAGGCCCTACATATAGAAAAGTTACTGGAAACAGCTTGGGTTGGCCTGAAAACTGGATGTGGCAGGTCTGAGGGAATCACCAGGGTGGGGCAAATAGTGATAGCCAGGTTGGTGGAAACTCAGATATGGCACCAACCTACTTGCTTTCTCGGGGAAGGCTCAGAAAAGGAACATGGCCTCTGCCAGCACTTCTGTCTGTGAGAAGGCTACCCCTAAAGCTCTCCTTAGACAGTAGAAGACTCAGCTCCTTCCTATATATATCTGGTTCCTTGTTCAAACTGCTCCCCCAGTGCCATAGTTACAGGAAGCGAGTCCAAGTAAGTCTGTGTGCAGGCCCTTTAAGAGTAACTGCCTGGAACTCCAGTAGCCCTTTGTTTCACTAAGTCGTAATTCCCACTGGTTTTTACAGCCATTAGTTATAGGGACTTCTCTTCCTGGCACTGGAACCCTAGGCTGGGGGTCTAGGTGGGGGGCTGACACCCCTCATTTTATAGGGCTGAACCTCTGCATCTGAGATATCCCTCCCAATTTTTATCTGTCACATGTCGGTTTGAGACCAGCCTGTTCCATCTCAGCCCCTCCTACCAGTCATGATGTTGCTTCTTCATTAAATTCCTAGTTGTAGGACGTTCACTCAGCCAGATTTCAGGTGGTACTGGATGATGGTTGTTCTGTAGCTTAGTTCTAAGTTTGCTCTCTTGCTCATTTTTTATTGCTTTTTATTATTGAGTTTAGAGATTTTAAAAATATTCTGGATATAAGTCTTTTTCTCAGGCATGAGAAATCTTTCCAGAAAGTATCTAGCCATGTAATATGATAAATAGAGACATTTATTGCAGAAAATATAAGAAACATTGTACATAGGACAATGATGCCTCAGTCCCCTTCAGAGTAGGCACCTTGGGACCTCACATAGGTCTCACAATTGCCCTCAGCTTCCCTGTTGTATTTTCCTGAATCTCATCAACAGTCTGAAATCACTTCCCTTTCAAAGGTGATTCTAATTTTGGGAAAAGCTAGAAGTTACAGACTGCCAAATCTGGGCTGTAGAGGGGCTGAGTTACCTGGGTGATTTGATGTTCTGCCAAAAAACTGTGCATGAGATGTGATGCATGAGCAGGCATATTGTTGTGATGAAGCTGCCAGTCACCAGTTGCCCGTAGCTATGGTCTTCTGAATCATGGAAATAATTTCTGGAAAGAATGTTCAAGCTTAACGTGAAATTTGATGCATATTTGTTGGTCTATTTGCTAGTCATTTTTAATGTAATGGCCACACAGTACACATGCTCACTCAAGGGCATCCACTGCCCCCACTGACTCATACAGTGAAGTCGTCATTGTTCACGCATGTGCATTCCAGTCCACTCTCCTTGGCTGCCAGGTTGCACCAATGTCACAAAAACTGTTTTCATTATATTAACAACAGCTGGACCTTTTTCAGACAGACCTCATAGATGTAAAAGGCAGTGTTTCTGCTGTTGCACACAACATGCTCTGGCTCATCTTAAAACAGATGCTTTATAATCTATATGCTACAAAGGGAATATGGACTTTCAGGAATTGAAGTAGGGTATCATACTTGTGTTTTATCTCTACTAAGAGGTCGTTAATTTGGAATTATATTTGGCTACAAGTAATAGTTTTTGATTAACAGTTGAGGAAACAAATTGAGTTTTGTTTATCTCATGTAACAATCTAGAGAAAGGCAGTTACTAGTATGATTCAAATGCTCAGATATGATATTAGAGATTCAGAATCTTTTCTCTTTTGTCTCTGCCCAAGTATTTCTCTTCAGGATTGTAAGATTGCTCCTCTTATAGACCAGATATACTGCCTATTTTCAAAGCAAGAATTAGGTGGGGACAATTTCAATAAAAGTGTCGGAATAGCCAACGTAGTAGATCTGATAGCCATTGCTAGAGCTGAGCTACCATATGCAGCCACAAAGGAGGCTAGGAACATGAGTGTTCCGATGAATAACATCTCAGCCTCAATAAAACCAGACTTCAATTAGCAAAATAAAAGAGGATAAATGACTAGGCAACTAACAGAATTTGGATAGTGGGTAAGAGATAAAATGAGTATTTTAAAACGCTCTTTTACAATAACAGTCTTAATGATTACTATTCTTTTTTGACCAGCCTTGATCAAGCAAGATATTTTTATTAAATGGAATGAAATATATTACATTGGCATAGAATGCTAGAAATGTAATATATATATAGAAGTGGAAAGTAAGTGGAATTTAGAATCAGAGATTACATTTCTAGAATTGTCACTGGCTTTCACTAGCTTACAAACTTTAGCTAAATTTATTACCATAGTGTCACATTCCTCATTTATAAAATCCTTGTTTGCTGACATTTTCTGTTTCTCACATATCAAAATAATTTAAAATGGTATTCTGAACATTGTTAATGACTCTCTCTAAAGACCCTGAGTTCTGTTACATTCCTCTGAAGATTGGCAATTTTTGTTTGATTGCTTAAACAGTGAACTAAGGTGATTTCAATCTGCAAACTCTCTCCCCTGTAATTGTTACCAACTGAAATTTCAGTTCAGGTTCCTCAGCTGTAGCTGGGGTGCTTGGTGTCTGTCTCATACATGCATAATTCAGGTATCAGCTAGCTATTTGGGCACATTTTATACACAAAATTTGGAGCTCTTCCTCTCTGAGTTGCTTCTCTCTCCAGCTTCTATGTTTGTATTGAAATCTGTCTGCTGTCTTCAAGCCAGTAAGAATATATAAGCTTCTAGTTGGCTGATTGCTGTCCCTGACTGATTCAGTCTAGGATCTGACTTCAGGCTAAAAGTCATGAAAATATGGGAAACTTCTCTGAGGCTGTTCCTATCTTCCAAGTGTTTATCTCCTTCCAGAACCAGCCTATTTGGGAATATGCTCAAGTGCTTTGGGGTAGTTATTTTTTCTATTTTCTTAGAGTATATAATTTTTATTAGCAGAAGAGATGGTTTGAAAGGAATTAGTCAGTCATGATCAAAAGCAGTACCTCAGTTTTCTTATCTATAAAATGGGGAATAATAATTATGTGTCACATTTATATATATCAAATAAAATAATACATATAAAAATTTTTTGTAAACTGCATAGTACCATACAGGGATAATTTGTTATTATTTCACAGATGAGAAAATTCAGGCCCAGTGAGGTTAACTGACAGTTGAAATAACAGATCTAGTCACTATTAAAACTAAGACAGCAATCTACATTCCCAACTCCCAGTCTAGTCTTATTTCAACTACACCGTGCAGCTTCCCTCTTTTTCAGTTTGTCCTCAAGGCAGAGATGATATGTACCAGATTTATCCAAGTTTGGTGTGACATTGAGTGAACTGAGTGAATCAAAACTGGCCAGAGTGGTTGTTTGCCTGAATCAATGAGTTGACTGACCAAAATGGTTGCTCCGATACAGCTTAGAGAGCCAGAAATGGCAAATTGGGTCTTTCATTGGCAGAACAAAAAGTACAGTACCTCAGGGATAGGAGGTACTCATAAGCTGTCCTTCGGAGGTCTTCACTGCCCTCTGAGCATCCCATGTTCTCTTCTCCAATTCCAGGTTGGTCTAGGTCCAATATTTATAAGGGTGTGGGGAAAATTAATCCTTTTTTCTGTGCCTCCTCTTACTTTATATTAGACACTGCTGATTGAAAATAAAGTCTCCTTTGAGCAAAGTTGTACATGACTTTATTTTTGCATATTACATCAGCCGAGATACCCTACAGTCTGTGTATGAACAGAGATATGAGTATGTGGTGTCTTTTCCTCTGTGTAAATTCCCAGCAAGAAAGTCACAGGGGTCATCCAGATTCTTGCTAAAGTTGGTGAATTATTCTGGGCTATTTGTCCTTTTGAACAGGGAAGCAAAATGTGAACAGCAAAAAGAGGAGGAAACTTTACAAGAGGCGATTGAAAGGGTATATCATATGTTACCAAAATTTATTACAGAAGTGCCTAGAAATCTTCAAATTGGATGCTGAAATCCATGGGAAAAACATCTGTATCACATGAACAAAATTTCAAACTTTAAAACTCTTTCCATTTTATAGTAATTTCAAACTTTAAAACTCTTTCCATTTTATAGTCACCAGTTTATTGCTAGTGTGGCTTTCAGTTAAGTTTTGCAGACTATGCAAAGTTTTCATCTTAGTCTAAGTAATTCTTCATCCTTGATTTATCCTGCTCAGAATGCATTGCTGATCACTGTAGGATCTTGTGCTTGGGAGCCAGACTCCCAAAGCAGGTTTTCCCAGGTTTAGGTTTATCCAACCTTGAAGAGGTATGCAAATACCCAGGCAGACAACTGGATACTTGGATTTCCTAGGCCAGTATGTTTTCTTTTTTTTTTAAGTTTTTTTTTTTAATCCTCATCCGAGGATGTGCTTATTGATTTTAGAGACAGTAGAAGGGAGGGAGAGAGCAAGAGGGAGAGAAACATGAGTGTGAGGAACACAGATCAGTTGCCTCTGTACACGCGTACGTGCATACACGCCCCGACTGGGCACTGAATCTGCAACCCAGACATATGCACTGACCTGGAATCCAGCTCTTGACCTTTTGGCTTATAGGATGATGCTCCAACCAACTAAACCAGAACAGCCAGGGCTGGGCTAGTGTTGTTTTCAACATGTGGTCCACAGACCAACAATGTCAGAATCTCCAGATGTTATTTAAAATGAAGATTCCTGGGCTTCAGGCAAACTGCAGCGTATCTAAGTACCTCTCCTGAGGGTGGTGTCTGGCAGAAGCCTGTATCTTTCACAAGGGCTCCCAGCCACTGTGGTAATGGACAGGCCCATGCGAGGTCTACATTTAACCAAGGAGAGGTCATTTTGATGGTGGGATCAAACCTTTGAAATGTATTTTTAGGACAGATTTCAGGCTTACACCATGCCGACCTAAAGAGGAGCGCTGAGCTTCACGGTGCAATGTATCAGGCACTGAAATCCTCTCTTTCCTAGTGAATCTCCTGCTGGTGTGTCTTCTTGAGAAGGATGCATGGCGGCCTTTGTTCAGATGAAATTTGAATAAAATTTTAAATTCTTAGGCAGCACATTATGAGAAGTCTTTAGAAATTTACTCATTTAACATGTAATTATCAAATATCTATTGTAAGTAGCTGTTGATTTTGGCGAGAGAAATATAGTAATAAAAAACTCTTCATAGACTGGGAAGAAGTTTAGATAAGCAAGACATCTATTTTACTAAATATGTTTATAAAGTGTGTGAATATGTGACTCAGCATTTTCTCACGGCCATGATTTTCAGAAATTAAATTAGTGAAGGAATTGCATAATTTTCAATTTGTTTACCAAACCACTAGGAAATTCTATCTTTTAATAGTTCATTTTTTATTGACTTTTTTTCATGACCAGTTATACCCCTATACCAGTGGTATCAAACTCATTTCCACTGGGGACCACATCAGTCTCACGGTGGCCTTCAAAGGGCCAAGTGCAACTTTAGAGCTATATAAATGTAACTACTCCTTAACAGTTAAGCGAGAGCTCGGCACTGCCGCTGGGTAGAAACAGGATGCCGGGCTGGATAAAACAAGGTGGAGGGCCGGATTCAGCCCACAGGCCTCGTGTTTGCCACCTGTGCCCTATACCGTCTTCTACCAAGTCACAAAATTGCCATGTCACTATCCCACAATTCATTTGCTTTTCAGTTGAGTTTCAATGCAATCAAGCAATTTTCTTCTGTATTCACTTCTTTTATCTAAGCAGTCAGTCCATCCATTTCTTCATTTTACTACTTTAGTTTCATGTTGGTGTACTTACCATATTAGAGTCATAACAAAAGAGAATATACTCTCATCGATAAATTAAATTTTGTCTTTAAAAACATTCACGCTTTCAAACACGTAAAATATGACTTACAAATGAAAAGTCCTTGTTCAGAGCAAGCTCTAATACATTATATGTCAAAGTTAAAATAAGCAATTGGGAATTACAAAGACAAAATAAAGATATTCTGTCACTTTGGTACATGTAGTGGGGAAAGCATGAAAGAAGAAGAGCTCATATATCAAGCATCTCACTGTTGTATAGTTATTGAGCCTTCATAAGCAGGAGTCCCCAAGTGATTACTCAGTGCAGAAGGTCTGGACTTATTACATAAAGTATCCATCAAAGCCAAGATGATGAAGGATAAGCAGCTTCTGTGTGATTAATGGGTACAAGAGCACAAAACAAAGGAGATTAAGAAAGACAATGGGTTTTATTGATAGAGTCAACTTCAACTTGCAACAAGGCAAAACACTCATTTAGCCAGCAACCCATTAAGCCTCCTAAAAAATGCTTCTGTGCCCCCAGAGGAAGACCTAACGTGAGTTTGTGCATCCTAGAACAATGAGCAGAGTCCTCGATGAAGTTCAATGAGAGACATTTGCTTAAATTAAAAATTATTATTTCTTAAAAGAGACCAAGTCAAGATAGTCTTGTGAAGAAGGGGCAGGACTTTATTTCATCTGTAAAACCCCTTGAGTTTAGTTGAAAATCGTACTGAAGCTGCTATACGTTCAATTAAGAAGGAATTGTGCAGACCAGGGATGTCAAATTCATTTTCACCAGGGGCCACATCAGCCTTGCAGTTGCCTTCAAAGGGCTGAATGTAATTTCAATTCCTTAACAGTTGGGAGTAGTCACATTTATACAGTCCTAAAATTATTTTGGCCCTTTGAAGGCAACTGTGAGGCTGATGTGGCCCCCGGTGAGAATGAGTTAGCCCCTCTGTTTTAGAGTGTGTGTGTGTGTGTGTTGTTTAGGGTAGCCATATTTAGCAAGTAAAAATACAAGACACAAACTTAAATCTGAATTTCAGATAAACAAATAATTTTAGACACAATAAACATTATTTGTTGTTTGTGTAAAATTCAATCTAACTGAATTTCCTGATTTTGTCTGGCAACCTAGTGTGCCTATGTATGGATGTCCCTGTGTATTCCATTTTCTTGCTATAAATACTGTTCTTAATGCAAGGATAAATAATATTTACCTAGATATTGCTAGAATTGCAGAATTTAGAGCAGAAAGAGACTAGACATAATGTAGTTTAATAATTTTACTCTATAGTTAAGGAAACTAAGGTTCTAACAGATTAAAGACCTGTCCAGATCCCAAGCT
This sequence comes from Micronycteris hirsuta, assembly GCA_004026765.1. Lineage (NCBI taxonomy): Eukaryota > Metazoa > Chordata > Mammalia > Chiroptera > Phyllostomidae > Micronycteris > Micronycteris hirsuta. The sequence goes on from PVJI01001864.1 coordinate 151,154, forward strand.
AGTTAATATCTAAAGAAGGAACTAGAATATAGTTGGCATGGCTCCTATTTCATTCTCTTTCTAGTATAAATTTCCTCTCACCTAATTGTATTACAAATGAGTAAAATAACCTGACTAAGGAAGACAATAGGGGAGGGAAGGTGCCGACCTAAGTAACTTGGTAAGTGAGTGGAGACTGTAAGACAAAAGGAACTGTACGCAAGGACTGTGTTCTACTTGTTAAAGTTGTTTTCTATGGGTGTATGGATTAACAATTCTGAAACCACTGTACATACATATCGGGATTGCATAAATGAGTGAATGGATGGCAGGGACTGGGAGCCAGGTTGCAGATAAACAAAGGTGAAGCTAGAAGGATCCATGTGGTAATGGATTCAAATTGGAGACATAAGTATAAACTTGTTTTTAGCTTAATATAAATATATATGTGGCTACAGGTAGAGATATGTGCACATACATGGATTAGTATACATACATGTATTTTCTACTCTGTCATCCAACAGAGGCCAGAAGCAACAACACCTCACTGGCTATTAGCAAATGCATCACCTAGATTTGGGTTTTTAATACCATCACAAAGAGAAACAGTGCTTGTTGGAGAAAGGCTGATTCTAGGGCTGGGACAGGAAGTACTGAATACAAAAGATGGGCTGGACCACCTTGAGGTACCAGAAAGTAAGTCCTCAAAGAAGTATAAATTGATGGGGGCATATCAAAGGGACATAGGGGCCAGCTAAAAAAACTCTCAATGGCCAAAGCTGGAATAATTTAAGAAACAAAATAAATGATTTAATGTTGGGTTTTGACTCCAAATATAAAATAAATATCCATGAGTCCATAGTGATATAAGTTAATAACTAAATAGATACACAAAGAGGAGAATAGACTAATACAACATAAAATTCAAAATTACTTATATAGATGTTCCCATCTCAGAGGGTGGAGCAAAACTTCCCACCCCTTAAATGTGGACTTAACATATTGACTTCCTTCTAAATACTTTAGTGTGGAAAGAGGAAAAAAAGGAGTAACTTTACAGCGGAGAGAGAGGACAGATACTACCTCAGCCAGGTGATCAAGGTTAACATCCGTGATAAGCCACGTTGATTGCAGGGACTCTTGAAATAATGTAATAAGCAACAGCCCTTCACCTCTGTTAGCTTCCTCCCAAGCTACTCCATTTTAACAGGAGATGATCACCAGACAAATCCAAACTGAGGGACATTCTACAGAATACCTAACCAGCACTACTGAAAAGTGTCGAGGTGGTCAAAAAACAAACAAACAAACAAACAAAAAATCTGAGAAACGGTCACAGTCCAGAGGATCTGAAGGAAGTGTGAACTGGATGTACTATCATATTCTGCATGGGATCCTGGAAGAGAAACAGGACATTAGTGAAAACTAAGGAAACCTGAACAAAGTGTAGACTTTAGTTAAAAATGGTGTATCAATGTTGGCTCATTATCTGTGACAAATGTGCCTTACTAATCATTGTCAGATGTTGGAATTCGGAGAAACTGAGTGTGGGGTATACAGAAACTCTGTAAGTACTTACAACTCTCTATAAATTAAAAAGTATCCTTAAAATATTTATTTAAATATGCATGTGTGTGGGGAAGGGTAGCATTTTTTAAAATCCAGGTGATATGGCATTTGGGTTCCTGCTTGGTTCTGTTGGTTTTCCAAAAACAAGTAGCTGGTTCTGAACTGATTTAATGATTTTAAGTCAGCACCTTCATATCTTCTCAGGAAACTGTTTTCGTATTTTCTTCTAGTCTGTCATTCATCCCATGAATTGGATTGATTTACTGTGTGCTTGAATAGACAGCATTAGAGACGTGAACAATGAGGTGGTTACTGTTATAAAGCTGGACTTTTCCTAACAATGATTGCTTATGTCCTCTTGACTTGTGAGGCAATATTTCCCCAAGAAATAAAAGAGTTTTTATACTTCTTAAAATCTAGGGAATTGAAAAAGAAAGGTAGACATAAAACCTTTTAATTATTCTAATGAAAAATTAAGGGTTGGAAGCAATTCAATGCATTCAAATGTTTGGAATCCAACACATAAAAATGTTTGTAGCAAACCGGGTGAAAGCAAATATAAAAACAGAAAGAATGTCAAAAACAGGAAGCTATAAATACAAGCATACTTCAGAGACGTTGTGGGTTTGGTTCCAGACCACGGCAATAAACCAAGTATTGCAATAAAGTGAGCCGTAATCTTCTTACTAGTGGAGGGTCTTGCTTTCAATGTATAAAAAATGCAACATCTGTGGAGGGTAATAAAGCAGAGTGCAATAAACTGAGGTATGTCTGTGCCATAATACGTCCTTGAAAATAGCTCCAAACAGGGAACATGCTTAGTTAAGACAATGAATGGTCAGCAAGCTCATATTTCTCCTATTTGTTTCCCCTCCCTTATCATTTCTTTCCTGCTGACCTTATAGATTCTATTGCAAAGTAACCAAATTTTAAGTCTCTTAACACCTCAGCTTTTCGTAGCTGTTTGCACAGCGTGAAAGGAAGGGAATAGTATTTTAAAAATTAGCTGTTTTACTTTATAGTTTTGCTTTTGTAAAAGCTCTACTGTGAAATCAGAAAGATATTATAGAAATTCTCAACTATTCCCTATCTAAGTGTACATGTGCGCCCACACATCCACAGACATCAGACTGCAAAACCCACAGCCCGCATGCTCGCCTGTGTCTACAGGCAGTGCCACTTCGTTCAGGGAGTCTGCTAACTGCAGCGAGGTTAAGACAGCCTCTAGTGTGGGCACTTGTCAGATTTGTCAGCCAGCTGTTTGCTGAGACTGTGGGAGAATAGGGCACAGGACAGATGAGTTTTAGCTTAAGGGAGAGTGACTGTGAGCAGGAATTGCCCAAGAGGGAAATGCAGGATAGGAAGTTAGAGCAAGAGAAAGCCTGAACAATTGGGACATCGGGAGCTTTACCTCTATAGGAATGAATAAAATTCCAGTTTGCAATTTGGTCCTTGAGGAACCCTCTCCAGAGAAACTCCAGCGTAGCCTTGTAACCAAAATAACTGGTTTTGAGACTTAAGAGCAGAATATTTCACTGAGTTTTGTCACATAGAGCAGAGAGAAAATGTCACTGCATAAGGACTCGGACCTGCTTCCAGTCTCCACTGCTCCTCTCATTTAACTCCTAACTTTGGGAAAAGCGTCTCACTGCTCTGACCTTTGTTTGTTTGTTTGTTTGTTTTTACATGGAATTCTCGGACTAGAAGCCCTTTCAAACCTACTTTTCTAAAAGGCTAGGAAGGTGATGTAAGTATCTGATCAGATTTCTCAGTTACCTTCCTCAGAAAACTAGCACATTAAGAATATAGCTTTAGATGAGGTTTATAGAATTTGGATTCCACAACTAAATAGATGAATTTTAGTATTTTTTTATTCCCATGCCCATTTTGTTCTCTTTTCCCAAGTTGTGAATATAAAGATTATTTTATATCTGACCAAATTACCTAGCTATCCTTCCATTGTTTGCCCATAACTTCCTCTTCCCTTTATAGGTTGCTCATAGTACTTAGAAATGAAGTCAAAGCAAGTTCAGATCCTTGTTGGCCTGAGTCCAGACTCCAGGGCTTGAGGGACTCCGCGCAGTGGGGCACATTCCTATTTCTAGTGGCTGTGGACTCGTTCTGCTTTTCACATGTTGCATGCAGGTCACCCTCAGAACATCGCAGAAAGATCCCCTATTGTTCTCTAGACTAATTTGATCCCTTAGAAATATTAAGATCATACATGCCAAGTTCCTGGAAGTGATTTTATGGCTAAATTTAGGCTTTTGACTCTGATATTTTGAGTTCAGTAAGAATAGTCAAGTAAGTCAGTTCTGCATGGGACATGTTTCCGTTACACACCCGGGAGTGGGTCCCTGCCATGGTAGCAGTAGTACCACACTTCACTACTTTGGGCTTCCCAAGGGCACTAGAAGGCTGGCAAGCTGTTGGTCTTTCCCTGGCTGTTGTTCATAGCCTTGTCCCTGGAGCATGGATAGGCACTGATGGGAACACTCTTCACAGGAAGCGGCCTTTCTAAAGGGGGAGGAGCGGATCTCTGCACATCAGCCATTTCCAGGATTTTGGGATGACAATTGAGTAGGATGCAGATGATGTACTATATGAAACTCCTAACCATGAGTCTTCAATGGACAAATTAGGGGATTTTCTCAGTCATCAGCTGCTTGACTCATTGATTCTCTGAGAGTACAAATGGCTTTGGACTGATTCTTGGTGACAATCTTGTTAAGCTGTGACACTCCATGTCTCTAATGTCTTCATTCTAGTATAAATACTCATATAAAGTCCATTAAAAGGAAATAGTAAGATTTCAACACTCAACGTAAAAATTACTTTCACATATTACACGTGGAATGATTTTAAATACAAGACAAAAGGAAATATATTAATCAAGTAAAATTGACCCACATTTCCTTAAGGGCAAACTTGGAATAAAACTTGGAATGATAAAATCCTTAAGAAGGCAAGAATATGGCAGTTCACTTATACCCAACATCTAACCACAGTGATAATAAAAAGCAAACCTTGAGTTTGTTGTGTTATTGTTTTTAAACTCTCTGAAGACAGCACATCCCTTGGTGTCTGCACCTGAGCGATGTCCTCTGGTCACCCTTCATCCCCTTCATATGCTGTTGGTCAGGACAGAGGTATGACTTTGAGAAGTAGCATAACTTAAGCATGCCTTTCTTTTATAGCATGTTTCCTGACATGTGCTTTAAAAAAAAAGCTCAATTCTTCACAAAGAAGAGTTGGAATTCTTCCGCTGTTTTGTAGGATATTTTAGAGAATTTGCTCTGTGTCCAGTGAAGCCGATTTAGTTTAGCACCTTGGAGCTGCGTTCCTACTTTCACTGGCACATAATCTTGACCCTCCACTATTTTTTTCTCCTTTCCTCTTTTATCTTCTATTTCTTTGAGCTTTAGCATTTCTATGTTTCCCATTTCTGTCATTTCCTTTCTTTTGTAGTGTTTCCTCTAAAGGTATAGATACAAGCTCTTTGGGGCTGAAGACACTTACTATTCCGTTGCATTCCTCGTCGCTGTAAGTAGTTATTACATGCTGCTGAGTCGGCTATGGGTTCTGGTGGCCCTATGAATGAGCTGCGTCCACAGTGTCCCATCCTCAACAACCCTGCTCAGCTCCTGTACACTCTGTCTGTGGTTTCTTTTATGCAGTCAGTCCACGTCATGTTTGGGCTTCCTCTTTTCCTGCTGCCTTCTATTTTCCCAGCATTATTGTCTTTTCCAAAGGACCCTGCCTTCTCATGATGTGCCTGAAGTAGGACAGCTTCAGTTTTGTCATTTTTACTTTCAGTGATGTTTCAGACTTAATATGCGTGAGGACCCACATGTTTGTCTTTCTGGTGATTCAGTATATCTGTAGATCTCTCCTCCAACATCATGTATCAAATGAATCTATTTTTTCCCAATCAGTCTTCTTCACTGTCCAATTTTCACATCCATACGTAGTAATTAGGAATATGAGTGTGTAGATGATCTTAGCCTTGGCCTCCACTGACACATCTTTGCTCTTGACCATCTTTCCTAATTCTTCCAGGGCTGCCTTTCTGAGTCTACACCTTCTCTTGATTTCTTGGCTGCAGTCTGCATTTGAATTGATGACTGAGCCAAGGTAAGCATGATCTTTAACAATATCAATGTTTTGTTCTCTGTATTAAAGTTGTGTATTTTTTCTAAAGTCGTGATTTTTGTCTTGATATTCAAAGGCAGTCCTGCTTTGACACTTTCTTCTTCCACTTTCATCATTTCTACATCCTGCCAGTTAGATGGTATCATCTGTGTATCTTAAGTTATTGCTATTTCTTCCACCAATTTTCATTCCCTTTTCACCTTAACTAGTAAGAGACTATTATTAGGTTCCTATATGTAGCCATGGTAATGTTAGGCACTTGATATTTATCTGGTCATTTTTTCAGAAATCACAAATAGTAGGTTTCATTTTCTGAGTTGAAAGATTTCGCCTATAAGTGGAACCTAATCAACAAAACCAACAAGGAAGCAAAATATAACCACAGACATTGAAATGAAGAACAATCTGACAGTAACCAGTGGGGAGAGGGAAGGGGATAATGGAGGGAAATGTGGGAAGGGTTTTCAGGAACGTGTATAAAGGACACATGGACAAAACCAAAGGTGGATAGGATCCAGAGTGAGAAGTGGGGATGGCTGGGGTGGGGGGGAGTGGTGGGGAGAAAATGAAGACAACTGTACTTGAACAACAATTAAAAAAAGTAAGCCAAGCGGTGAGGGACAAATACCTTATGATTTTACCTTTAACTGGAACATAATCAACAAAAGCAGAAAGCAAGCAAAACATAATGAGAGACATTGAAAATAAGAACAGTCTGACAGTGGCCAGGGGGGAGGCGGGAGGGGACAATGAGGAGAAGGGTTTAAAGGAGCCACTATGGAGGACATATGGACAGAGCCAAGGGGGAGGAGGGAGGCGGGGGAGGGAGGTGGGGTTGGAGGGGGAGGGGAGGGGAGAGGATGCAGATAACTATAATTGAACAACAATAAAGTAATTATTAAAAAAAAAATACAAATAAGCCAAAAGGAAAAAAAAAAAAACTGAGAAAAAGTTAACCTCCTACAAAAAAAAAAAGAGAAAGAGTAAAGCTCACTATGCATGGTGACGGATGCTCACGAGACACATCATGAGGATCATTTCACAATGCATACAATACTGAATCATTACGTTGCATCCCTGATGCTAATATTGTGTTATGTCAACTACATCTCAATACAAAAGATTTAAAAAGTAAGGTTAAAAGTGATTAAGTAACATCCTCTATATTAAACCCCAGTAAGTAGTAGAGTTTTTATGTGAAGGCAGAATAATTTGACTCTAATGACCAATCTTTTGAATTCACTGATTTATTTTATACCTATTAGTTTTCTATGAAGTCTAATAACATCAATATCTTATATTATTGTGCGTTTACTGTGCCCAATACTGGTATTAAGCATTTCATATATATCACTCTACTGAATTCTCAGAGCAGTCACCTGCAGCAAGGATAAACACTTTGTTGAAGAAGTTAAGTAACTTTCCTGTGTTCGCACAGGCAGGAAATGGCACCGCTTTAGAGCATTGCCCTGGAGCCGTGTGCCGCGGGATGCTAAATCTTGAGCCGATTTTCTAGGATAAATTTCACACACAGAATTAGACAGATTCATATATGCCCCTGACTGCTCTTGTCAGGGGTAAGGGACAAGTGACAACTGCAAATGTAAACAGTGTGTGTATTTTTATAAATGTGTTCTTTCTGTTTTAGTTGTTTTAAAAAGGGACCTAGCTGTATTCAAAATTTTCAGCTTACTCAGTGACTCTGGCTAGATATGGCTTGCTGTGGGGTGAAAAACTAGCCTTTGGTAGCCAAGTTATTTGAATACCAAATATAGGTTCTTCCAAGTAAGTCATTTGCTAATTGGTCTTTTCCTACCTGAGGACCTGGCTGGGCATTTGTGTCTACATTTAAATAACATTTGCTCGCCAGAACCTTTCAGTAGATCCTGCTATCTTGTGATCATAAGGAAGTATTTATACATTTTTAAATCACGAATCTCAAATTCCAGGGTATAACTATGAGCAGTGTGGCAACAACAGCTGCTTTTGCAGAGCTGCATTTTATTGCTTTTTTTTAATGTAAAAAGCACTAGACAGAGGCATAGAAAACTATGACATTACATTCTAAATCTTTGAGAAATCAAACATGTATTGAACATGTTGACTGTGGATTTCTTTGAAAAGCAATTTACTTTATAAATAAAATTAAAATTTCAACTGTCATATGTGCTTCTTCATGCAGAAAATGCCTTGCACTACTTTACATTTTGCCCAGAAAGTTATTTTTGAAGCCTGGCAACTGAATAGTTTAAAATCTTTCAGGTCACATTGGGCTGGTCTTAAATTATGGATGGACTTAGCCAGGCATGGCTGTTTTATATTGTACTTGGATTTAGTGGAGAGCTGAACAGTGGGAAACCTATCAAAATGCCTAATCAGATAGTGATCCCACACACTGAAAGATGCTGGCGTTTCTTTATGCAGTAAAATTTCATGCAGAACTGCCCAGGGCTCAGCCGCACACGGGTGACACCCACGCAGTTCATTCCAGCTCTCCTCATTGCTGCACTGTCCATTTATGGGCACGCCATTCTCGTGGCTCTTGGGAGACTGGCACTTGACCACTGAATCCCACAGCTAGAGATTCTTCAGCAACTCGTTCGTTTCCTCCTGGGTTTAAATCCTGGCTCTGTCAGTTCCCAGCTCTCTGACCATGGGCAGGTCAGTTAGCCTCTCTAACCTTGTTTTGTCCCCAATTAAAAGGGATGAGAATACTTAAAAGATTATATAAAGATTCTGCCCAGTGCTGGACAAGTAGCAAATACTCAATAAATTGGTAGCTATTAATACTGCCTGTAAGCAGAATTCCTATTTACTTTAAGCCAGGGAGTTGTGATACCGTTCCACCATTAAATATAATTTGAGATGGAGATTCCATTCATTTCTAGGCAGCTAATTTCCATTTTTAACTTATGTTTAAGTTTATTTTCTCCTGCCACATTAAAGATTTAAGACGAAGTATCAAAGGCAAATTCCTTTTTTTATAGGTAAAATGTTAAGTCATACCATGTAAAAATTTCTCAGGCAGTTTTTAAATACCCACAGAACATTCCCTAAGAATTAGACCTCCAAGGGTCTAAGGATGTGGGATGGAAATCTTTGCCCGTGACACGTGGAGCTGGGTACATCAGAAATAAACACAGCTGACGGAACACTGACCTTGCGCCAGTCTGTGTACTCAGCAGTGTGGATCAAAAATAAACAAGGCACAGTTCTTTACTGCTGAGCTAGCTGGGAAACATGTAACCAGTCATATTATTTAGCATGTCACAAGTGTATTGTTTTAATGAATACTCATTTCTGGTCTCTCGTTCCCCTTCTCCCCACCTTGTTTTTTAATAGTGCCTTCTCTTTCTGCCCAGGCATCCAGTTGGTCTCCTACTCCCAAGCTACACAAGGCCTTGGAGAATCTGTGGACTTTTCCCTAAGTCTCCCACCCCTTTCTGCACCTCAGAGAGGTTGAAGGCAGGGCTGGACCACTTCCATGGCACTCACTGACAAATGCCTACTGGGTCTAAAGCACTTGATTTAATTTCCAGTGGTAAATTTCTAACGCCTCAGGCAACCAGGTAAGCAGCCCTTTGACCCTGATCCTAAGGAGAAGCCTGTTCTCCTATACAGGCCCATAGATCTGGCAACACAGAGACTGCCTGTCCCTAAGTTCTATGAAGGTACAGATAAAGCTGAATAAAATGGACAGAGTATTTGGCACCTGTAGCTGCTCTAGCTATAGTTATTTCTCTCTCCACAGTAAAGACTAAGGAAGAGAAAGACTTGTTTGTTATTCTGGCACTGGAATTGGTCTTTTTAAAAATCATTATTCCTTTTTGTGTACGAGCGAGTGATTTTCCGTTCTGTTCTTGGAGTGGCACGCTCAAGGAAGACCTGCTTGGAGCAGTGGGCTCAGAGCTTGCTGCCTGGGCTGCTAGAAACTTCCCAGTGGCAGAGTTCTACTCTTTCTACATCCCCCATAGAGACCGTGTGTTCTCAGAATGAAAACGGAAAACCCACAGAACACTTGCACTATTTTATAAAGCCTTGAAGTGGACAGATAGAAAAGAGGGAGTCAAGGTTTAGAAATACTCAAGGGCCTTCAAACTTCTGTGTTCACAACCCGTTCTAAAAAAATTTGAAAAACGTTTACATGTTTTTAGATTGGAGTAAAGTTTAGATAAGTTTAAATAAATAATTTCTGATCGCAAATATTTACATTTAAAAATAAAACATCATTCTTTTTATGCATCCAATAAACTGTAAATATAACAGACATTTGGTAGCCACAACATCCTTTAAAATTTATATTAAAAACTCTCTAACAATTAGACATTTTGCATTATCCATTTTTCTCCTTGAAATTGCATTTCCATTTCAAGTCCGACAGCGAATTTATTCTGATTACTACTTTAACTTTGTTTTTGAAAGCCTTTTTATTGATACTGGTCGTCCTCATACATTTCTCCAACTGTGTGTGTCTTCAATTTTTCAAAACAATTTATCAGCATAAAGTTCTAAGAATTAACCCTTTTTCTTGAGTGGGTTATTACATTTATTAATCCTCACTTGATTAAAACAATATTGATAATACATATCATTATTAAGCACAAAAAAGAATGTTTTATTGCAAATATATCTCATCTAAATGAATGGTATATCCCATTGTTGGTTCATTCCTTGGTTTGGTGCCCTGGAGGTGTGTACCTCAGAGAAAGCCCTGCATCTGATGCTGGACTGGTGAGGAAATACGCATTTTTCTTATAGAATAGACAAAGAGCTGTAGTGAAAAGTGGTGGGAAAGAGGAAGAAAGATAACTTTTCAAGCACATGAGTTTTAGAAAAGAAAACACATAAAGCTGAGGATGCTGGTATTTATTTTCCTAAAACTCTTCTTGCCCACCTGCCATTGGAAGGGGTTTGAAAACTCGGAGGGCTCCTCATGCCGGGTTGCAGAATAGTGACCCACGGTGCTGACACTGCTCAGTTTACAAATGAGGAACTTGAGCCCCAGAGAGATGAAATAATTTTCTCTAGTTTCAAATGGCGACTGAATGGCATGTCTGGGACTTGAGTCACAGTCCCCGGACATGAATTTTGGTGCTCTTTATTCTTCGCTACAAGAGAAGCATTGTCACACTGCCAGTGGGAGATCACTTACCAGTGCGTCTTATAGTCCAAAAAATACGGTATGTCCTTTGCGACATAAATTCACTGCAGGTCTCAAATCATATTCCATGAATTACCTCACCCACTTGACAGGAAACCAGAGGACTGCATCTCCTAGTTCCATGGGTCTGGCTATGACGTTTCATTCACTGTATTATGTAATTAACTTGTCTCTGTGTCTGAAACCCTATTCTTCAGTCACCAAATAGCCTGAAAGTAAGGGTGTCCCTGCAGGAGCTAGTATTTCCAATTTTTTTGTTATTTATTCTTTTTAAGAGAGAAGGAGCACATTTTCATGCCAAAAACACTCAAATATACTAGCACAGATTAAATGAAACTCAATTGGTTTGGACAATCTATCCTTCTTACAAATTACAGCTATTATACAGCATCGTACAGCTATTATAAAAACAAAACCTAAAACTGCAAAACAGTTCTGTGCAGCTGATAATTGCTTTATTTAAAGTTATTTATCACGTAAACTTCACACCAGTCAGAATGGCCATCACCAACAAAGCAACAGATAACTGTTGGAGGGGATGTGGAGAAAAAGGAACCCTACTGCACTGTTGGTGGGAATGCAGACTGGTGCAGCCATTGTGAAAAACAGTATGGAACTTCCTCAGAAAAATGAAAATGGAACTGCCTTTTGACCCAGCAATTCCACTACTGGGATTATACCCTAAGAACCCTGAAAAACCAATTCAAAAGGACCTATGCACTCCAATGTTCATAGCAGCACAATTCACAATAGCCAAGTGCTGGAAACAACCTAAGTGCCCATCTACAAATGAGTGGATCAAGAAACTATGGTACATTTACACAATGGAATTCTACGCAGCAGAGAGGA